>CAODLS014400391.1:0-10170 GCA_948243855.1 Flueggea neowawraea | reverse complement strand
AAATGGACCATGTCAACTAGTTGAATTCAAGAAGCTTGATGACTCCGTGTGGGTCTGCATCTTCACAATTATATCTCTGTTTTCAAATCCAAAGTCTTCATATTATCTCTTGAATAAATGCACAGCACCAGCATAATATATATACTTATGTATGTACGTCAAGTTTTGCGTAACTTGTTTTCTTCAATTGAAAATTCGAAGGAAAAACAAATGTAGAAATCATGCTTTGCAATTTGCAAATTTTCTAGAGGACCACGTCTCTGTTTGCCCCTTGAAAATAACAAAATCAAACATGACCCCATGCTTGTGTAAGTCTATAGGATGATCTATTTAGTCTCTATTTCTCCTCCTACGTTTAGGCAGAATTTGAGCATGGCAAGCCACCAGTCGAAGACAAACTTTGTTAGGAAAAAAATAGAATAACAAAGAGTAATTATAAAAGAATATAAGATTTACATGGTTTGATTAATTTGATCTACGTCTACGTGCAGAACACAAGTAATTCTACTATTCAGAGTAAAAAACAAGCACAACGGCGTTCAAAAGCTTCTCCAAGACGTTTTCAAGCCCTCTTTATAGTTTACAAGTAATACAAGCCTAAATAGGAAGAGAAAATCTTAAAATCAGCCTTAAACTTGTCCTAACACTTCCAGGTATGAAGATACAGGCATAGGAGAGCCAAACACGAACGAAACCAGTCAAAACACAGATGAAAACACGCGTCCGTGTGAAACCGCAAGTTACACGGGCTGACACACGGCCGTATGTCAGGCCGTGTGTTAGTTTTGCCCATTACACGGTCTAGGACACAGTCGTGTCCCAGGCCGTGACCTTCACTGTTTCGACAAAACTCTTACTTTCCACTTCCAGCATTGCACACGGGTCATGCCACGCCTGTGGGAACGCCCATGTCCACCCAACCGTCAATTTTTTCTCACAAACCGTCCATTTTTAGCTTGATATTACTTCCTTCAAGGTTTTGGTTTGCATCTTGATCAAGAAAATCACTTCAACATTAACAATTCTCCACCTTAAAATGAATTTTATTTTCTCATCCAACTCTGAATCCTGAATCACTCATCTGTCACACCACCCTAAAGGGTCTCAAGTCCTACAACACCGAACTAAGTCCAACCCGGACTTGCCATAACTAGCTAGCTTTCCATCCACTCATAACAACACAACACTCTGCATATTTTCTGTGTCTTCCAGTGTCTGCTTTTGAAAATCACCAACACAATTACCATGCACTGGTTTACTTATTTTTATCCCTCGTGAATCAACCTGATCAATCTTTGCCTGTTCCGGAGTCTCGATCACCAACTCTACTCGTTTTCCAACAGAACTCACAACAGTTCTTGAACCACTAACAACAACTGAATTGTCAATCAAGGTATAAATGTCATTCTGCAATTTACCCTTCATCAATACCGAAGAACCCTTGCACACCCAAATTCTTCCACCTCTTCCAGAGAAAACATAACCATGCTTAGCCAAAGCACCAACAGAAATCAAGTTCCTTTGCAACCCCGGGACATACCAAGCATCAATTTTTTTGACCATCACATCATGCATCCTGATTTTCAAAGATCCACTACCTTCAACACTCAACTTCTCACCATATCCCAATTTCACACTGTCTTTCCATTCTCTAAAACAATCAAACAGCTTCTTGAAAAAATTCATGTGATAAGTTGTACTAGTGTAAATAACCCAGCTATTTTTAGATCTACATGAAGTAACGGTCAACACTTCACTGCTCTTCCCCTCATCAGAATTATCCTAAAATCCCACAGAATTATTTTGAACTATTGTTGCCCTTGATCTCTCACCGTTTTCCCTATGTGGACAATTCTTTTTTATGTGCCCTATCTCCTTACAGTGATAACACCTCAAACCATGATTCTTTCTCATTCTATTGCCCCTACTCACTATTAACCCGGGCTCCACTCTGTCTCCACCTGAACTAGAAGTTAATCCCTTTAGTTCTTTAGACAACAAAGCATCCTTCACATCATTAACAGAAATTCCATCTCTATCATACATGATAGTATCAACAAAACTCTCATATGATTCAGACAATGAATATAATAGAAACATAGCTTGATCATCATCATCAATGTCAACACTAACACCTTTCAAATCTAATACATTCCTATTAAATTTATCAAGATATTTTTTTACTTGCATGCCTTCTGATATCTTCAAGGTATGCAACAACCTTTTCTAATAAAGCTTGTTTGACAGGGATCTCTTTTGATACTTACTCTCAAGCTTCTGCCACAAGTCTGCTGTAGTAGTTTCATCAGCTATCTCCCTCAAGACTTCATCCGTCAGACTCAATAGAATTATACTATGCGCTCTCTTCACAGCATCCGCTTTCTACGCCATTGTCAGTTCTACCGATAATTCCTCTTCACCTTAAATCGCCTCATCACATTTCTGCTGAACCAGAATCGCCTTCATCTTCAGCTTCCACAGCGTGAAATCAGTCGACCCATTGAATTTCTCAATATTGAATTTGTATGAAGACATCTAATTTCTGGAGAATAAACCTCAGGAGTTTCTGACCAAACGTTTGTGGCTCTGATACCACTTGTTAGGAAATTAGGAGATAGAAGAAAAAAATACGGAATAACAAAGAAAAATCACGCAAGAACACAAGATTTATGTGGTTCGATCAATTCGATCTATGTCCACGGGTAGAGCACAAGTAATTCTACTATTCAGAGTAAAAAACAAGCACAACAACTTACAACGGAGTTTAAAAGCTTCCCCAATATGTTCTCAAGCCCCTACAGGTAATACAAGCCTAAATAGGAAGAGAAAATCCTAAAACTAACCCTAAACTCGTCCTAACACGTTCAGGTATGAAGACACAGGCATAGGAGAGCCAAACACGGACAAAACCAGTCAAAACACAGATGAAAATAGGCGTCCATATGAAACCACAAGTTACACGGGCTGACACAAGACCGTGTGTCAGTTTTACCCATTACACGGTCTAGGACACAGCTGTGTCCTTGACTGTTTCGACAAAACTCTTCATTTTCGCTTCCAGCGTTGCACATGGGCCAACAACCAGTTTTTCGTCACAAACCGTCCATTTTTAGCTTGATATTACTTCCTTCAAGGTTTTGGTTTGCATCTTGATCAAGAAAATCACTTCAACATTAACAATTCTCCACCTTGAAGTGAATTTTCTTTTCCCAATCAACTCTGAATCCCGAATCACTCATCTGTCACACCACCCTAAAGGGCCTCAAGTTCTGTAACAACGAACCAAGTCCAACCCGGACTTGCCATAACTAGCTAGCTTTTATCCACTCTTAACAATACAACACTCTGCATATTTCATGTGTCTTCCAGTGTCTGCTTTTGAAAATCACCAACACAATTACCATGCACTGGGTCACTTATTGTTATCCCTCGTAAATCAACTTGATCAATCTTTGCCTGTTCCGGAGTCTCGATCACCAACTCCACTCATTTTCCAGCAGAACTCACAACAGTCCTTGAACCATTAACAACAACCGAATTTCCAATCAATGTATAAATTTCATTCTGCAATTTACCCTTCATCACTACTGAAGAACCCTTGTACACCCGAATTCCTCCACCTCTTCCAGAGAAAACATAACCATGCTTAGCCAAAACACCAACAGAAATTAAGTTCCTTTGCAACCCCGGGACATACCAAGCATCAATTTTTTTGACCATTACATCATGCATCCTGATCTTCAAAGATCCACTAGCTTCAACACTCAGCTTTTCACCATCTCCCAATTTCACACTGTCTTTCCATTCTATAAAAGAATCAAACAGCTTCTTGAAAAAAGTCATGTAATAAGTTGTATCAATGTCAATAACTCAGCTATTTTTAGATCTACATGAAGTAACTGTCAACACTTCACTGCTCTCCCCCTCATCAGAATTATCCTAAAACCCCACATAATTATTTTGAATTATTGTTGCCCTTGATCTCTCACCGTTTTTCCTATGTGGACAATTCTTTTTAATGTGCCCCATCTCTTTACAGTGATAACACCTTAAACTATGATTCTTTCCCATTCTATTGTCCCTACTCACGGTTAACCCGGACTACACCCTATCTCTACCCGAACTAGAAGTTAATCTCTTTAGTTCTTTAGACAACTAAGCATCCTTCACTTGATTAACAGAAATTTCATCTCTACCATACATGATAGTATCAACAAAACTCTCATGTGATTCAGGCAATGAATATAATAGAAACATAGCTTGATCCTCATCATCAATGTCAACACCAACACCTTTCAAATCTAATACAATCCTATTAAATTTATCAAGATGTTCTTTTACCTGCATACCTTCTGACATCTTCAAGGTATGCAATAGCCTTTTCTGATAAAGCTTGTTTGACAGGGATCTCTTCTGATATTTACTTTCAAGTTTCTGCTACAAGCCTGCTGCAGTAGTTTCATCAGCTACCTCCTTCAAGACTTCATTCACCAGACTCAATAGAATTGCACTATGTGTCTCTTCATAGCCTCCACTTTTTGCGCTGTTGTCAGTTCTATCGGTAATTTCTCTTCGCCTTAAATCACCTCATCACACTTCTGTTGAACCAGAATCACCTTGATCTTCAGCTTTCACAGCGTGAAATCATTCAACCCATTGAATTTCTCAATATCGAATTTGTATGAAGACATCTTCTTTCTTGAGAATAAACCCCAGAATTTTCTGAACAAACTTCTGTGGTTCTAATACCAGTTGTTAGGAAATTAGGTGATAGAAGAAAAAAAATGCGGAATAACAAAGAACAATCACACAAGAACACAAGATTTACGTGGTTCGATCAATTTGATCTATGTTCACGGGCAGAACACAAGTAATTCTACTATTCAGAGTCAAAAACAAGCACAACGACTTACAACGACGTTCAAAAGCTTTCCCAAGACGTTCCCAATCCCTTACAAGTAATACAAGCCTAAATAGAAAGAGAAAACCATAAAACTAACCCTAAACCTGTCCTAACACGTTCAGGTATGAAGACACAGGCATAGGAGAGCCAAACACGGACGAAACCAGTCAAAACATGGATGAAAACACGCGTCCATGTGAAACCGTAAATTACATGAGCTGACACACGGCCGTGTGTCATTTTTTCCTATTACACGGTCTAGGACACAGTCGTGTCCTTCACTGTTTCGACAAAACTCTTCCTTTCCGCTTCCAGCGTTGCACACGGGCCAACAACCAGTTTTCCGTCACAAACCGTCCATTTTTATCTTGATATTACTTCCTTCAAGGTTTTGGCTTGCATCTTGATCAAGAAAATCACTTCAACATTAACAAACTTTTTGAGCAAGAAAGTAAATTAGCATTGATTTCTTCTTTCTGTGGTCGTCTTTGATAGTTTTTGACAATATATTCCCCTACTCTGAAAAAAAGGATGTTGATATGTGCCTGTTATTTTTATAAGCTCAACTCAATACTATAATTAAGCATTCTATTGGTTTATTCGTCATTTTTTCCATAATTTTACTCACCAATTCTATTGTCATTCACATTACTCAACAATTCAGTTGCCATGCTCAATTCAATTGTTGTTTTTTTTATTCTCAAAAACAACTGCACAATGAATCTTCGTTTTTGATTTTGTGGCCATACTCAACGAATCTTCATGTGGTCGATTTTTAGGTGTGTAGTGATTCACATTAATCACGTAGATTTCGTTGGGCTTTTAAGTCCTTTCCTATGTAGAAAAAGTCTAAATTTTCAAAAAGTTCATTTATATTAAATCCATTAGAATTTATTTTAAATGTTCCAGCAGCCACATGCTTTAAGTGAGGTGAGAGAGAGTCTTATTTGTGCAGCCACCAACTCAAAACCAAAAAGAAAATACTTGAGAGAATTTTCTGCTCTGAGTGCTCAACTCGTCCAGCCTCTTCCAGTAGACTTTTGAAGGCTTTTTGGTGGCCTGATCGTCGTGATTTTTGGAGGGCATGTTAGTATCTGTGTGTTCTTGAAAGTGAAACTTGAAGATTGGATTTTGACGGTTTATTTGTGAGTTATTGGGTCAAGAACAAAAGCTGTCTGAGTTTGATTTCAGCAGTAATGAGTCTGATTATTGTCCTTGTTTGGATGGGTTTTTGTGGTCCAATTGAGGTGATTTTTGGTCAGTAGGTGAAGGACATTTGTAAGTTTAATTATGGTCAGAGGGAATTTTCTTTTGAGGTCGGGAAGGTCGTCTTTTATTGGAAGAACCGAAGCCCTTTGTTTGTTCTCTTTACCCTTAACTTGTTAATTTTGTTTATTGGTGTTGTGGCAGTGTTTATTAGTGCTTGGAGCACTTTTTGGCTTGTGTAGTTGCTGTAAATATTGTTGATTATAGTGGAGCTTTTTGGCTTGGTCCGGAGAGTGGTTCCGTGATTTTTATCTTTCGATTTGAAGGAGTTTTACACATTAAAAATTGTTATGTATTTTCTGTGTGATTGATTTGATTATTTCTGTTTATTAGGACGGTTCTATATTTTCTCCTCTTACTCATTAAAGTGGGAAAGGAATTCCTGGGATTAGTTTTTGGGCATTGTTGTATTACCTCCCTTTCCCAATAGGTGGTATCAGAGATTAGGCTCTTTAAGTGTTTTGGTTGATTGAATGATGGAGGCTAATTTGACTAGAATTGTTATTTTGGATGGTATAAATTATCACAAGTGGAAAGGAAAGATGAAGGATTTTTTTTATAAAGAAATTACACTTACCAGTTTTTGCAACTCAAAAACCTGATGGTATAAGTGATGAAGAGTGGAAATTTGAGCACGAACAAGTTTGTGGCACTATTCAACAATGGGTGGAAGACAATGTATTAAATCACATTGCGGATGAAAATAACGCTCGTAGCTTATGGGAAAAGCTTGAGTCTTTGTATGCTTCAAAGATAGGTAATAACAAGTTGTTTTTGCTTAAACATGCTATGAATCTAAGATACAAAGAATGGTGCTCTGTATCTGATCACTTGAATAACTTTCAATGGTGTTTTGATCAATTGTCTAATATGGGTGCAAAGTTTGAGGATGAGATTCTTGGTATTTGGTTGCTTAATACTCTTCTGGATTCATGAGAGACTTTTCGAGTTACTTTGACGGACTTAGCTCCTAATCGTGTTGTGATCATGCAGATGATGAAGAGTGGTGTCTTAAATGAGGAAGTGAGGAGAAGAACTCAGGGGACTTCAACTTCACATTCTAAGGTTTTGGTTACAGAAAATAGGGGGAGAAGTAAAACCAGGAATCAAGATCAAAATAGAGGCAAAAATATAAGCAAGTCGAAGGAAAAATACAAAAATTTTGAGTGCAACTACTGTCATAAAAAGGGGCACATCAAGAAATATTGCTTCAAATGGAAGAAAGAGAACAAGGGTAACAATAAGCAAGAGAATAAAGGAAATGATAAAAATGATGATCATATTGCCACTGTCATTGCAGACAATCTTGTTGTTGTGTATGGTGAAGGTGGAATTAATCTTGCTTGTGATGAAACCAATTAGGTAGTTGGTAGTGATGTTGCCTTTCATGTTGCATTAAGGAAGGAGTTCTTCACATCTTACACTCCAGGTGATTTTGGAGTCTTAAAGATGGGTAATGATGGCTTGTCAAAGGTAGTTGGTACTAGAAATATTTGTCTGAAAACTGGCAATGGTATGAGGTTAGTGCTCAAGGATGTGAGTCATGTACTAGATATTCAGTTACACTTGATCTATACAGGTAAACTTGATGATGATGGATATTCTAGCATCTCCTGTGATGGTCATTGGAAATTGACCAAAGGTTCCCTAGTTGTGGCATGAGGTAAGAAGTCTTGTAATTTATATTGGTTACACGCTTCAATTAGTACTAACCTCATTAATGCAGTTGAGAGCAGTAGTGCTTCAGAGTTATGGAATAGGAGGTTAAGCCATATTAGTGAGAAGGGACTTGACTGTTTAGTAAATAAGAATTTACTTTTGGGTTTAAAAGGTGCAAGACTTGAAAAGTGTGCTCATTGTTTTGCTGGGAAACAAATAAGGGTTTCCTTTAAGCATCACCCATCTTATAGGAAGAAGGATATTCTTGATTTGGTGCACTTTGATGTTTGTGGTCCATTAAAGGTAGAGTCTTTTAGTGGTGGGTTTTACTTTGTGACATTTATGGATGTTCACTCAAGGAAACTTTAGGTTCATGTTTTGAAATCCAAACATCAGGTATTGATGCTTTTAAAGAATTTCAGGCTTCTGTTGAAAGGGAAATAGGGAAGAAGCCGAAATGCATCCTAACTAATAATGGTGGTGAATATAATGGACCTTTTGATGCTTATTGCAGAGAGCAGGGAATTAAGCATCAGATGACACCTCTTAATACTCATTAGTTAAATGACTAGGCAGAGAGGATGAACAGGACTTTGGTGGAGCGAGTCAGATGTGTGCTGTCAGAAGAAAAATTGCCTAAGTCTTATTGGGGTGAGACTCTTTACACTGTTGCACATGTTATTAATCTAACTCATACTGTTGTATTGCAGGCTAAAGTTCCTGATAGGGTGTGGTATGGTAGAGAAGTTACCTATGATCACCTGCGAGTTTTTGGCTGCAAATTCTTTGTACATGTGCCTAAGGATGAAAGGTATAAGCTTGATGCTAAGACGAGACAGTGTATTTTCCTTGGCTATGGCCAAGATGAGTTTGGGTATTGGTGTTATGATCCAGTCGAGAAAAAAATTGTTAGAAGTCGTGATGTGGTGTTTGTTGAATATCAAACCATTGAATACATTAACAAAGCAGAGAAGTCAGAGTCACAAACTAGTGGTGGCTTCACTGATTTGGATCATATTCCGATAGGTGAGCCTAATGCAGTGGATGTTAAGAATCCAGATGTTATGCAGGGTGAAGCTTAGGAAGAGGGTGAGCATGAAGTTGTAGAAGTAGATGCTTTAGTTGAGCAACCTGAAAATGCACTTAGACAGTCTACTAGGGACCGAAGACCTTCTACTCGGTATTCAGCTCGTAAGTACATACTGCTGACAGATGGTGATGAGCCTGAATGTTATCAGGAGGCTATTGACAGTAAGAAGAAGGTAGAGTGGACTGCTACTATGAAAGAGGAAATGAAGTCTTTGCTTGACAACCATACTTACGAGTTGGTGAAGCTTCCTAAAGGAAGAAAGGCTTTGAAGAATCGTTGGCTTTTTAAAATAAAGTCTGGAGGGAAATTCAAAGCTAGACTTGTTGTCAAAGGCTTTGGTTAGAAAAAGGGTGTTGACTTTGAAAAGATTTTTCACCAGTAGTCAAGATATCTTCTATCCGAGTTATTCTGGGTTTGGCTGCTACTTTTGATTTAGAGATTGAACAAATGGATGTGAAGATGACTTTCCTTCATGGTGATTTAGAGGAAGAAATTTATATAGAACAACCTGAAAAATTTGTTGTGAATGGCAAAGAATATTATGTGTGCAAGCTGAAAAATAGCTTGTATGGCTTAAAACAGGCACCGAGACAATGGTATAAGAAGTTTGAGTCTGTTATGGTTCAACAAGGCTATAAGAAGACTATTTCAGATCATTGTGTTTTTGTGCAGAGATTTTCTGATAATGATTTTGCCATTATGTTGCTTTATGTTGTTGACATGCTTATTGTAGGTTATAATGCATCCCGAATTGACAATTTGAAGAAAGAGTTGAGTAGTTGCTTTGCAATGAAAGATTTGGGGCTAGTTAAACACATATTTGGGATGAGAATTATCTGAGATAGGAAATGAAAGAAACTATGGATTACTCAAGAAAAATATATTGAGAAGGTACTTCAGCTAGACGTGTAAAAACCAAACCGAAACCGACGAACCGGACCGGTCAAAACCGGAACCGAACCGAAACCGGAACCGACCGACCAAAACCGACGGTTTACGGTTTAGGTTCCGGTTTTTCGTTTTAAAAACTGTCGGTTTAACCGGCGGTTCACTGAACCGTTGAAACCGCCGGTTCTAACCGTTGTAACCGGCGGTTCCGACGGTTATTTTCTTTTTTTTTTTTTTTTTTTGTTGTTTTTTTTTTATTTTTTCAACTCTATAAATACCCCACCTCATTCTTACCAATTTTACACCATTTTTTATCTCTCAATCTCTTCTACACTCTCTTAAAAATTCATTTTTCTATAAATTA
>CAODLS014398626.1:0-14628 GCA_948243855.1 Flueggea neowawraea | reverse complement strand
AAAATATAAAAACTAGAAATTCTTCCTCCATCTCCCCCCTCTTCTCCTTGGGTGGGATTGGAAATTTGTTGAGTTTAACTTTCTTGAGTTCGAACATTTTCAACTTTAGCACTTTCAAAATTTCTATTTTTACCAAAATTTTCCATTACTCCAAAATAAATATGCAAATATTAATTAAATATAATAAAATAACTAAATTAAACTATAGTAAAAAAGTAAAAGGAATTTGAAAAATATAATTGTAAAAAATAAATTTGAGAAATATAAAAAACATAATTATAATAATAAATATATAAATAATTAATAAGAGCAATTTAGAGTAAAATAAATTTTTGAGAAAATGAGAGTGTGGAAGAGATTGAGATTGAGAGAGAAGAAATGATGTAAAATTGATAGGAATTGAGAGAATATTTAAAAAATTAAAAAAATTAAAAAAATTAAAAAGAAGGGAAATGATCGTTGAAATCGACGGTTCCAACGGCTAAAAACCGGCTGTTCTAACAGTCCTATTGTAGTTTGAGCAGCCGGTTCAAACTGTCATTGAACCGATGGTTCGACGGTTTGTATAGGGGTGAAATCGGAACCTAAACCGTAACCATTCTGTTTTGGTCGACCGGTTCCGATTCCGATTTTGACTTGTCTGGTTTCGATTCAATTTGCCGGTTCTTGTTCCAATTTTACACCTCTATGCACAAACAACCATGTGCACAATAACAACCTTCCCCATTAGGGGAAGGTTGCTGACAGGGCGGTAAAATACCCCTCAGAAATCATGCACTAACCCTGCAATAGACATACTCTTAAACCATTCTACTCTAATGGTTTATACTATTATTTGACTCTACTATGGGACTTACTATTATTTCACTTTTTATTCAATTTTTTTACAATTTATACTACCTAAAATATATTTTTTAAACACAAATAATTTAATATTTTTAATTAGTAAAAATTGATACATTTTTAAAAAATAATTTACAAAAATAATAAAATAAAAAGTAAAATTATGTTTAAAAATTAAAATTACATTAAAAAACTAAATTAACATTAAAAATCAAATTACATTTAAAATTAAAATTACATTAAAAAATTAAATAACATTAAAAAAAATTAAATAACAAATAGTCCTTTGTAAGTTACTATTGATAGGAACGGTCATTTTGACCGTTTCTACCAACGGTCTCATCATAAAAGATTAAAAATTTAAAAAAATAAAATAAAAGAATCATCTGTTGTGGGGGAACCCACACTAGGTGGCTTGGATGGTTAAAAAAATTTTAACCATCTAAGAAATCTAACTTTTAAACAATGCCTTAAAATGAGGGTTTAACAGATTGGAAATTTAATAGATTTTTTATTGAATTTTTTGAACCGTCCAAACAATCTAACTTTTAGCAATGCGTCATAATGAATGTCGAGACACGCTGTGGCAAAAATAAAATTTAATAATGGTTTGTACTTTTCAAATATCGGACCCCTACTCCAAGTCGTGAGAAAAAAAATGTTATGATTTCTTTTTTTTGTCTTGGATTATCTTATACCACTTAATTATAGAAACCAATTTCCATATTTTCTTCTAAAGATAATTTCCCAATTCATTGTAAAAGACAGTTAGTTCACTGACAACCAAGAAAATGAATAGGGCTAGTACTGGGCTACAATACAAAGTACAATTCCAAGGTGATTGTCAACCAAGAAAAATGTTAAAAAGGCCAAGGGCATGAAGTGTGTTTGATATAACTAGTTATATCACAATATGAGGTTTGCTTAGTTGCAACTAACACGGTGTGATGAGTCATGAGACTCTGCTTGTGGCTGAAAAGTCCCCTCCATATCTCTCACTTTCTCTCTTGGGTGACGTGTGAAGTGGAGTGAGTGTTACGTTCACTTGTGAAGTGAGTGTGTTAGCGGCAGCGTTACTTAACTGATGAGTAATGACATAAAGCACTGTCCCCACAAGCAGCTTTCTTTTTAATGAATGAAGCTAACTAACTTCATTGTAGAATAGATTCAAATCACGGGTTGGTATGCCAACAGTTTGTGACTTGCAACGTTTGCCATATATAATACTGAAATGAAACTTGATGGGTTAGGCCATCTCAAACGTCAGATAAGTTGTGTATTTTCTATCATCTGGCCGTATATCAAATAGTATATACGCTTCTTATGTTATACGAGAATGTGGGTTCATATTATAGTGAACGTAATGAAACAAATAAAAGATTGACCTTTGAATTTATCTTTATTTTTTATAGTGACAACCACTTTAGACTCTTCTGTGCAAATATAAGACTATTAATCTTTTTTTTTATAAAAGAAAGAAAATTTTGTATAAGTTTTGATTTCACTTCCTACTTATTTACAAAAAAGATAAATGTCTTTTGGCTGTACTAAAGATTATAAATATTAATGTTATGAAAATTAAACAATTTATTTTCTACCTAATCTCTATAATGCTAGATCTGTAGTATTTGATTGCTCTTCTATGATATGACTCTAAAAAGATCAATGCATCATTGATTCATCTAAGAACTCAGATATTTCAAATGCAGAATAATAGAAATTTTTATCTTTGATTCAATAAAATATTATTTAAAGCTATGTCACGAATTAAGATCTTGTATTTTCTTTTAGTGTAAATTAAATTTATGTTTCGAAAATTACTACAAACTCGAGTTCATTTCCTAGAAGAATACATCAGACGCATTTGTTGAAAATATTTTATTTCAAAAATAGTTCGAGAATATATAGTGATGATTTTGAAATTTAAATGAATACCACAATCAATCATACTAATAAATTAATAGTATCTTTCTACTTCATTTCAAGATACGTTTAACTCACTTAAAAAGAATACTAACACTTTATTGGATTAGTAACTTGAACATCGGGATAATTTTGGAGGGTGAGGACTTCGAACTCTCTTTCGTCTTTTTTTATATTGCTTACAATTTCAACGATATCAAAATGTGAAGTCATTTCTCTTTGCTCAACAATATATTTTTTTTTTACTCATTAGAGTGGACGTTTGTTCTTCGTAGTGGTTATGGTTGACTTTAGTTACTTACATATAAAATCAGATGAATTTGTGTGGTGTTTTGAGATGGAAGTTTGAGTATATATGTAGTTTCGGTTTCTTCAAATTTTCTCAAAGTGTGAATTCAAGCCAAAGGTTTGGACATTCTTTCGAAAATAAATAAAGAATCAACTCGGATTTATTTTAGAAGTTTGGCATCTCAAATAGGAATTGGGAGAAATGTATGCACCTTTTTTTATTTATAATTTTGGTTATGTTAGCTATTCTATCAGTGATGGAACCAGACCAAATTCATTCGAGGGTTCTACGATAAATAAAATAGTAGTAAAAAATTTGATATTATATATTTATATAATATATTTCAAAGTGAATGAGTATAGAAAAAAATATGTTATATATAATGTGTTAATATCTTATTTAATACTGTAAATACATATAATATACCTAAATAAACCACAAATATGTATTATATTTTAAGAGACCACTAAATTAGGAGGGGTTACGGGACCCCTAGATCCGTCCCGGTAGTCCATTAATTTCATATGATTTCAAAACAGCCAATAATTTGGCTATGTGGTATACCTATATGAACAACTTTTTTTAATTCCTATTAGACATAAAAAAAATTAATTTTTTTATCAGTAGACAATTTTAGTATTATGATTTATAATTGTATATAAATATAAATATTTTCAATGTTCTGGAGATATTAAATTTCCTGGTACATTGATTGGTCCTTTGATTCATTAATAATATTAAGAATAAATTCATGTTGGAGATGGCTTCATAATCTACATTATAGGTAGATTGATTAGCAAAATTCTCTTTAGGCATGCTCTCTCAACTAATCAAATGAACACAAACTATAATACGCACATAAGATTTGAAAATCTCATAGTTAAAGAAAAAATTATACCAGTCAACAACTACGTCATACTATCATACTATATATGTCCACATATTAGTGCTGTAAATACAATATGTCTCCACAAAATGTTCCAATCCAGTGAAGATGGTCCAGATCGAATTCGAGAGATGAAATTCATGTTTGATCCATTGTATCTATCTACTAATGCAATTTACCCCATAAAGGAACAAGGAAGAGGGTCATAAAATAACCAAGCCGACATGATTTACTTTTCTAGAAGCCACATGTGAATTGAACGGAAAGGTCAACGACGATAAACCACTTAGATTGTGAAATTCAAAATTATTAATTTTTAAATTACAACCAACCCAGCTACCATACGCACCACCACACATACCCAAGGAAAATAACTGAAGATTCTTTCGTAACATCGCAAACACTTGTCCCGTAACATCATTACTTCGGACCAATTCACCCACTGAAACACACGAACGACTAACACACAACCCGAAAGATCACGATAAACGTTATCGTATATTCAATCACTTAGGGCATCAGAAGTTTAGTATTGCAGAGAAAAGAGAGTTATTTGGTGGTGAAAATTCTCATCTTATTCACAAAAAAATTTACATATATATAGAATTACAGTCCTAAAATTAAGGAACTAATTAAGCACCTAATTATGTCTATATAAGAAAGTAAATTATAATTAGCTAAGATACCCAAAATATTTTCTTACTATACAAGATTGTACATCTAATATATAGAGAGTTTCCTATTACGCCCTCTCAAATGGGAGCAAGCAAATTGTGGATGCCCAACTTGCGAAGAAGATGTTCAAATTGTTGTCCACCCAATGCTTTAGTGAAGATATCAGCCAACTGGGAAGTAGTCGAAACATAAGTGGGCTGAATCATTTAGTGAAGATATCAGCCAACTGGGAAGTAGTCGAAACATAAGTGGGCTGAATCATACCATTGTGTACAGCATCACGAACAAAGTGACAATCTCAATATGCTTTGTGCACTCATGAAACACTGGGTTAGAAGCAATATGCATAGCCGTTTGGCTGTCACAATATAGCCTTACTGGAGTTAGATGATCTACACCAAGAGCCAATAACAGTCCTTTTAACCATTTGAGTTCACAAGTAGTCATAGCCATAGATCGACACTCTGCTTCAGCCGATGACCAAGAGACAACTTGGTGCTTTTTGGTCTTCCACGAGATCGGTGAACTACCAAGATGAATGTACCAGCCAGTCAAAGACCGACGAGTCAAAGGACAACTCGCCCAATAAGAGTCACACCAAGCATAAAGTTGCAAGTCACTTGGGACCGAAGTAAAATTCCTTGTCCAGGATTCCCTTTCAAGTAGCGAATTACATACAAAGCAGCCTCCCAATGTTCTTTCCGAGGTTGTTGCATGAACTGAGCCAACACATGCACACAATAGGATAATTCAGGCCTAGTGATTGACAGATAAATAATTCGTCCTACTAAACATCTGTAACTCTCTGGATCTGTCAAAAAATCACATTTTGCCAAGGCTAAATTATGATTTTGCTCAATCGGGAAAGACACAGGTTTATCTCCAAGCAAACCAGCTCCAGAAATAATATCTAAGGCATATTTTCGCTGACATAAATATATCCCTTCAGCATTACGTGCAACATCAATGCCCAAAAAATATTTTAATGCTCCCAAATCCTTCATATGAAAGCAACTACTCAAATATTCCTTGAAAAATTTAATAGTTGTATGATCATTACCTGACACAATAAGATCGTCAACATAGACAAGAACATTAAGTTGTACATTGCCTTGCCGTAAGGTGAGAAGAGAGTAGTCTGAATAGGACTGCATGAAACCATACTCCTTCAAGGCAGAAACCAATTTTGCAAACCAGCAACCTGGAGCTTGTCGTAACCCATATAAGGACCTTTTCAGATGACAAACCATTCCGGATTTGTGAGAATAAAAACCAGGAGGCATAAGTATGTACACTTCTTCCTGCAAATCACCATTCAAGAATGCATTATGCACATCCATTTGATGAAGTTCCCAATTTTTAGCTCTACTGCAAGAAAAGTGCGCACTGTAACCATTTTTGCCACAGGCGCAAACGTCTCATTGTAATCAATTCCTTCAACTTGCTTATTGCCAAGAATCACCAAACGAGCTTTGTAACGCTCAATTGTTCCATCTGTATTATACTTGATCCGAAACACCCACTTACAGCCTATAACTCGCTTTCCTGGTGGCAACGGCTCTATAGTCCATGTGACATTATCTTCTAGAGCTTGGATTTCTTTCTTCATCGCATCTCTCCATCTTTCATCCTTTACAGCTTCAGCAAAGCATTTAGGTTCAATGCCTGCAGTAATAGCTGCCAAGAAAGCACGATGTTGCATAGAAAATTTATCACAATTCACATAATGTGCAATAGGATAAGGACTACCTGAGGAATGCTAATGGCCAGGTGAAGTTGCAGAGGTGCTCATTCTTTTCACAGTATGTAAGACATAGTCTCGCAATAAAACAGATTCTTGTTTCTCCTTGTGACCGCGACCAAGTAGTACTTCAGGTTGCTGATTATTGTCAACTTCATTCAAAACCCCCTCTTGCTTCAGTCATATCTTGATCTTATACACCACTGTTAGACTCCTCAATTACTTCTTGATTCTGCTCATTGTTGTTTTCTTGTTCAAATAGCTGACAATAATATTCTGTCTTCATCAGCCAAACAATTGTCAATTGTATTGTTATTAACCTTGCCATGTTCAGTAGTGGCTGTAATCATATAAGGGAACTGATTTTCCACAAAAACTACATCTCTTGAAACAAACAGCTCCCCTGTAGCCATATCATACATGCTCCATCCTTTCTTTCCAAAAGGATATCCAACAAATGCACACTTTCGGCTCGACTAGCAAACTTGTCTCCTTCCCTTTGTTGGTTATGAGCATAAGCTAAGCACCCAAAGACTCGAATATTGGCACATGAAGGGGCTTTACCAAACAATACTTCATAAGGTGATTTGCCTTTCAACAAAATGGATGGAGTCCGATTAATTAAGTATGCCGCTGTCAGTACACATTCCCCCAGAACTCAATAGGCAAGTTTGCCTGAAAACGTAGTGCACGCGCCACATTTAGGATGTGACGATGTTCCACTCTCCCATTTTGTTGAGGAGTCCCAACACATGAAGTCTGATGAATTATACCCTTCTCCGCAGAATAATCAGTCAAACAATAAACTCAGTCCCATTATCACTACGCACTATTTTTACATTCCCATCAAATTGTCTACGTATCAAAGCAAAGAAGTTGAGAAGAGTTTGTTGTACATCAGATTTATTATGCAGTAAATAAACCCAAACACTCCTTGAATAATCATCAACTATTGTCAAAAAATAATGGGCACCACAAAAGGTTGGAGTTTTATAGGGACCCCACAAGTCACAATGAATCACTTCAAAAATATTAGATGCTTTGTTATTACTAGACACAAATTCTCCTCTACTTTGTTTTGCTCGTAAACATACCTCACAACTACTACTTTTATTACTGATTTTTTCACCACTTGGTAACAAACTAACAATCTTATCGGAAGGGTGTCCCAACCTTTGATGCCAAATTTCAAAAGTATCTTTCCTTGCTGTCTTCAAAGCCTTGACAGACCCCATGCCTTCCATACCCCTGAAGTAGTAGAGCCCCTCAAGTTTCTCACCCGCACCAATCAGCGTCCTCGAATTGCGGTCCTGTATAACACAAAATTTATTAGTGAATTGAACTATGCAATTCAACTCCTCAATCAATTGTGATGCTGAGATCAAGTTACACTTCAAATTAGGAACATATAACACATTATTCAATTTTAGATGTTGATTTAACATCACAGTTCCTTCTTTCTCTGCCATGACCTCCTTTCCATCTGGCAATCCAATTGGGACAGCAAGTACACTTTTCATGTTGCTCATTAACTCAAGACTTCCTGTCATATGATGAGAAGCTCATGTGTCAATTATCCATTCCATGGTTTTATTCTTACCATTTAATCTTCTCTGATTTCCGTCTTTCTGCAGATTCAAAAGATTAAGTAGCATATTCCATTGTTCGCTGCTTAGTCCGATCAGTCCTCCGTTGTCTGGTTCAACTATCTGTCCTTGTACCTTGCTCTCTTGTGGTGGCACAATTGTTGCATTGGCTCGAAGTGGTCCACCACGTCCTCTCCCACCAGAGGCAGTTGACTGCTTCGAGCCTCCTCGTCCACGACCCATTCCACGTCCGCTTCCTCGTGGTCTATCACCCCACCAATTTGGATAACCAATCAGCTGAAAGCATGACTCAGCATTGTGCCTCTCCTTATGACAGTTGGTGCACACTATGGATTTGTCTTCATTTTCAGTTCGTCCCTTTGAAGTTAATCCTGTTTGAACAACAAAAGCCATATGCTCACTTCGTTGTTCCTTTCCACGAGTTATGTTGCGAACTCGCTCTTCTTGTACTACCATGGAGTATGCTCGATTCAGAATCGGCAGTGGTTCAGCACTCAAAATATTGGAGCTTATTGTTCCATAGATTGAGTCATCTAATCCCATCAAGAATTGATGCAGCCTTCCTTCCTCACGTCTTTTATCCAATTCTGCTCCAATATTGCATCTGCATACCTGATGCTGCTTGTAATTCCCCAACTCTTCCTATATCATTTTCAATTTCCCATAATAATTTACTACAGTCATCCCTTGTTGTTTGCATTCCACCAATTCTGTTTTGAGTTGATGGATGCGTGGTCCGTTTCCCACAGAAAATCTCTCCTTGATATCATCCCACAGATCCTTTGTTATTTCCATATAGGTGATGGTTGATCGCAGTGTCGGTTCTATTGTGTTCAACATCCATGACACAAGCATGGAGTTAACGGTCCACCAATCTTCTTGATAAGAAGAATCATCCGGAGGCTGTTTTACTGAACCATCGATGAACCCAAATTTCTTCTTGGCTCGAAGCGCTGTTCTTATCACTCTTGCCCATTCTTCATAATTGTCTCCTTTCAATTGAACTTGAGTAATAATATTTCCTGGATTATCGTTGGTCGAAAGAAAGTAGGGAGACGTCGTTATCTTAGTTGCGGCCTCGTTGCCGTCCTTTTTCATATCACTTCCATTCCCCATGAGAAGATTAGTATTGCAGAGAAAAGAGAGTTATTTGGAGGTGAAGATTCTGATTCTTATTCACAGAGAAATTTACATATATATAGTATTACAGCCCTGATATTAAGGAACTAATTAAGCACTTATTTATGCCTATATAAGAAAGTAAATCACAATCAGCTAAGATACCCAAAACCTTGTCTTGCGGTACAAGACTAACTATACAGCTAATATACAGAGTTTCCCAATATATAGATGTATCTCTCTGTAATCAAATAAAATTAGCAATTTTTAAAGTAGCATAATGAGTGAGAGAGAAGGATGGAGAAGAAAGCAGTTGTGGCGAAGAAGAAGTGAAGAACCTGGTGGGTGGGGTAATTTCTAAAGAGAAAAACGTGTTTTTCGGGGATGAGTTTGGCTAGATTATAAAGATTGAAAAGGTGTGATTTCTCTCTCCTACTAAGATAGTCTGCATATTATTGCAAATTTAATCAACAAGTTTTTTAAATGCAAATTAAATATCTAATTTGATATAACTTTAAAACTTGTCGTATTGTTGCAAATTTTTTAAAAAAGAATATGGAGGGGGTAATTTCCACTTAAGAAATTGGGTGGACACCAACACTTAAATCAACAACCAAATTCTTTTCTTTCCAATGTGAGACACAGACAACAAATTACTCTAATAGGGCAAATACGAACTATCCCTGTACATTAGAACAAATTTCCTTTAAATCCACTTAAGTTAGATTATATTATAAGACTGCTTTCGTTTTAATACAAAAAAGTAGCACTCCATTATAATCTGTGTTCAGTAGATTTTTTCCAAAAACAATCATTTGTCTATTACTTCATCTTAATTGATCCATATCACTACAAAAAAAAAATGCTAATAGCCTACGACCACAATCCGTTGGCAAAAATGAAAAACCCTTAAGTAAAGTAATTGCCGACCCTTTATAAGGCTTTATCATTATCAGGTCGGAGCTACATGGTGACAAGCAGGTGCTGAACTTCCAAAGGGCGGAGCTCCTCCCTGCCATTGACAGCGAAGAACAGGGCTGCAAAACAGAGGCTGTAGACCTCCTTTTCTCACCACAAAATATGTCTCTGTTATGTACTTATGTTGTTGTCAATTGTTGCGTTATGGTTGTCATGGAGTGTGTTCGAAGAAAGAGGGCATAGAGTGGGTGGTGTGAGACACAGAAGAACAAGAAGATGATTAGACAAAGAGAAGCAAAGAGGAGATAGATGAGAAACCTATCAAAACCCCGTCGTTTTGGGCAATGTTTAACAAGAGGTCTATTGTTCTTTTTAATTGGACGAGAATAATCATTGGGCCTGTGCCGACCAGTGGCCTTCATTTGGATTTGTTATTGTGGTTCGGTTCACTTATTGTTTTATGAATTGCATTTTGGCTGCAAAAATTTCATAAAATTTTGTGCTTGTCCCCTTTCAAAACAACTTCATTTTTTGGTATCATTTTTCCTTTTAACTTTCCACATCAACATGTGAGAGACACTTTTGTGTCTTTGATCAATACAACCAAAAATCGATTGTGAAACTTTAGGAAGAATGAATGAAACAATGTTCTACTATGAATATTATCAAGACTGATTTGCAAAATAAGAAGGTAGATGAATGGATAAATGACCTCTTAGCGGTATACATTGAAAAAAAAAGTTTTTGCAACTATTGATAACGAAAATATTTTGTGACACTTTCAAAAATGACGACTTATCAAAATCAACTATCATCTATCTGCTCAAGTGTGCAAAAATGGTTAGTATAATTACTACATATATTTAAATATTTAATTTAATTTAATTTTTTTGTACACATACATTTTTTTGTCTTATACACCGTGTAGACAAAATTCTAGCTAAGCAGATAATTCAGCCCCTGCTTAGTCAGGATCTTGACTTTGTTATTGATCATTATATATAATTTTCTTCGTTTTTTAAATGAAGAATGGGTAAGGAAAAACTCAAATCAGTAATATATATCATTATCTTTGCATATATTCACGTCTGAGTTTACTATAGTCATGACTATGACTGCACATATGGACTATTTTAGTGCTTTTTTTTTTCTCTTTGCTTGTTAGCTTCCAATATTATCATCAGTAGACTTGAAACCTATTTTTTGATAAATTAGACTTGAAACCTATTGTGGACTTATCTTTTCTCAATGCTAGACAAAGTTGATGATATATTCGCCACCACGAAGCACGAATCATGGGATCTTTACAAAAATGTGAGTACGTTAATATGTGCAAAAGCAAAGCCTTCAGAAAATCTAATGCAAACTTTGGTTAATTTCCATCAACACTTTCTTATATGCCAATCACACCGGCACAACATAATTACGACACAAAAATCGACAGTGTTTAAGGTTTTTGGCTCGTCCATTTAGGTGAAGGTAGCTAATCACTGACAACCTATCTTGATTAGTTGGTATGTATTATTGTTAATGATAGTTTTTAATGTTGCATTAACTCTTAATAGTCTTGTAACCAGTTTCAAAGTGTCAACTACTTTCGAATCATGAGTCATAATTCCAAAACCAAGTTGCAATCTGCCACATTGCATAGAGTTATAATTATTACCGAATAAAACGTAAAAACCTCTTTAAATCTAAATATTTCTCTCCAACCTCTCTCTAAAAACTCTAGCCGCCCCCTCCTATCAACCAAGTTTTTGGGTTGTTGCCGGTCTCTTCTTTCCTAATATTTATCCATACAACCACTTACGAATTTTTCAATCTATTTACAAATACTAGATTTCTTTCTATAAATCCTTTTAAATTTTCCTACTAAAATCAAACCTACCACAACCACTTGCACTGAAATTGACTCTAGTTCAATAGATTATTTATATATATATAAAAAAAAATATATATATATATATAACAACAAATTAAATATATACCCTAAATATATATTCACACAAATATCCTCTCTCAGCATACTGAAGTAACTAATTATATATATTTATCCAAATAGCTCTTATTTAAAGAATTTACTACCGACTTAACCATTAGAAAGAACCCTTGAAAACTACTTTAAGAAACTGTTAACATTTTCTATTACGCAGAATTAGATCTGGTCCATCAAACTCACCAACCTTCAGTAAGCCAAAAAATCAATATTTTCTTTGTGATAAGTCAATATATTTATTTTCACCTAGAATTAAACTATCAATAATCTTTAATGTTAAAAACGATTTCAATAACAATGAACTATAAGTAGATTGGGGTAAAAAATCAATTCTTACACTGAATGTTCTATTCTAAAGTTTGATCTTCTCTCGTGTAGTCGATCACAGTTAGAAAAGTTAAATCAATTAGGTCTATCAATTAATTGCAGCTCGAACATCTAATCCAGATGAACTCATGAAATGAAACTACCTTAATGCGATTCTAGTTAGATTGCAAAAGGTTTGCAGTATTCATGTGTCTTTAATTAGGATTTCGTGATCAAGAAATCTAAACCGAACCCCACTGGCTAAGCATTTCAATCACACGTCTTTTACAGGCCAAAGACATTATAAGGCTGCCCACAACGGGGGTAGGAACGGTACGCGTCCCGGTCCAGTAACTCGTCCTCCTGCGATAGGACGAGCTACATTACTGGGCCCCACGCCTGATATTTATCTTTTTTATATTTTTTAAATCTGACCGTTGGATCTGATTGATCCAACGGTCAGATTTACTCCAACGGTAATATTATTGTTGGAGTACCGTTGGGGTTGAAAAATTACATTTTTGGTCCATAACGGCTAATTTTACCCATTTTCTTATAAATACCCTCCTAAACATATTTTTTATATCATTTCTTCACTTCAATCACCCATTTCTCTCCCAAAAACTCTCTCAACTCTTAAAATTTCTCTACAAATATTTTTTCAATGGATTCCAACAATTTTTCCGATTATTTTTCAAACAACAAAAATAAAACAATGGAAGAATTTGCACTTGCAAATATTTCCTCCTCTTCTGATGACGAGGAGTACAAAAAAATTCGAAATAATTTCAAGCAATCTATTTGGAATGATCCTGCTGAAAAAGACATGTTGAAATTAGTACATCAAACCATACTACATGATAAATCCTCTAGCCGACACAGTGAAAAAAGACCAAGACGCTATATTAATCGAGACCGCGTGGGTGGTCACGAACGGTTAGTTCATGATTATTTTTCTGAAAATCCCACCTACAATGATGACATTTTCGGCGTAGGTTTCGTATGAGGAGGGATTTATTTTTGCGGATCGTGGAGGCCGTCAGAAATCACTCCACCTATTTTTGCCAAACCCTTGATGCGATTAGTTTCCTTAATCTTTCACCACTTCAAAAATGCACAGCTGCAATACGACAGTTGGCATATGATTGTTCTGGTGATTTGTTTGATGAATATTTACGTTTCGGTGAGTTAAATATCAACCATTGTTTGAAGAATTTTTACCAGTGTATCGTAGAAGTTTTCGGTAGCAGATATTTGAGAAAATCGACCACTGTCGATGTTCAGCGACTCCACACAATGCACGAAGAACAACACAGCTTTCCAAGGATGCTCGGGAGCGTTGATTGTATGCATTGGGCATGGCGGAATTGTCCAACGGCCTGGAAAGGGCAATATACACGAGGTGACCATGGACATTCTACGATTATACTGGAGGCTGTGGCCAGCACAGATCTATGAATTTGGCACGCCTATTACGGAGTGGCGGGCTCTAACAACGATATTAATGTCCTGAACCAATCGTCTATCTTCAACGACGTATTAACAGGGATGACGCCTACAGTTGAATACGTCATAAATTGTACGACCTACAACCAAGGGTATTATCTGACAGACGAAATATATCCCGAATGAGCTACATTTGTTAAAACATTTACTTACCTAGGGGATGAATAAACAAGTTTATTCAAACAAAGGCAAGAGTCAACTAGAAAGGACATTGAAAGAGCCTTCGGTAGAGTTGTAAAATTGGAACCGAAACCGTGGAACCGAACCAGAACCGAACCGATCAAAATCGGTCAAAACCAGAACCAAATTGAACCAGAACCGGCCGACCAAAATCGAAGGGTTACGATTTAGATTCCGGTTCCACGTTTTAAAAAACCACCAAACCGCCAGTTGAACCGGCGGTTTACTGGACCGTTGGAACCGGCAGTTCCAACGGTTATTTTCTTTTTTTTTTTATTTTTTTGTTGTTTTTTATTTTTTTCAACTCTATAAATACCACACCCCATTCTTACCAATTTTACACCATTTTTTCTCTCTCAATCTCTCCTACACTCTCTCAAAAATTCATTTTTCTATAAATTACTCTTATTAATTATTTATATATTTTATTATTACAATTACGTTTTTTACATTTTTCAAAGTTATTTTTTACAATTACATTTTTCAAATTTCTTTTATTTTTTTACTATAGTTTAATTTAGTTATTTTGTTATTTCATTACATTTAATTAATATTTGCATATTTATTTTGTAGTAATGGAAAATTTTGGTGGAAATAGAAATTTTGAAAGTTTTGAAGTTGAAAATATTGGAACTCAAG
>CAODLS014397113.1:0-11178 GCA_948243855.1 Flueggea neowawraea | reverse complement strand
AAGGTATTGTTTCAAATGCTATTCATTTTGAGGATTTGAGGCATACAGATCTGGATTTTTATGGAGTTGTGCAAGATGATACTAAAAGAATTTGTTATATTCTTTACAATTACAAAGATTACCAATGAAGGTAAATTTGTGAAAATAATTTTTATTAGTCATCAAAATTCGAACATATATTTATTATTATTAATGGATTTCGAACAGGTAAAATGGTTAAACATTTAGTATAGCATCCAAGATTTAAAACCAATCATTTCAAATTCATTAATCTAGATGCAGCTGCTGTGTTTTTTTTTTCCTTTTCACCAAGTGGAAAATGTGATTCAAGAAATGGTTACTCTGCCAAATTTTTTATTTTCTGATGTGAACCCTTGTCCATCTTTTGCAGGAGTGCTGCAGCAAAGAAATTTGTTTAAAGTCGTGGAGTAGAGAGATGCTAGAGCGGAACAGAACGTGTTCATGACTTACAAAGTAAGCGCAGAGTATAAAAGCCACAACGATGATGAGTAGTAAGATGAGGTCGATTGGCAGTAGTCACATGCGACAAATTCTTTGGCTTCTGGGAGGAATTTTATCTGTAAATGCCGATCAGAATTGGAGAATGCGGCATATTTCCATTGGTAACTGTACCAATTATTGTCCATGTTTATTGCTGAATCTGCTAGGTGAGGCAAAAATCTTGAAATTAATATCATTTCTCCCATTCATTTTCGTAGATATTTTTTGACAGTTCTGCAGATGTGCACTATGAGATGTAGAAACTATAAGTCAGCTCGGATATTTATTTGAGATGCTTAAGCGTGGATGAAATTGTTTGGAAGGTAAGGCGCAAAATTAGTTATTTCTGAATATTTTCAAAAAATGAGAACAGAGAAATTCTCTGATTTCCATTGAGCACCATTGTCTTTTTTTCACACTTTAAAGGGGTTTGTGTTGCAAGTTTGCAGTTCCATGTTTGGCATTTAAAGGGCATATGCTGCAGAAAAATGTTCTATCGTGATAGTTCCTTGAGCTGCTCTTTTTTAGAATTTGTTTCGTGTTTTGTTTAGTACATCTCTTTAATGATGTCAAGGTGATTAGCGTGTCTCAAATTCTTTTTCCTCGCAACTGCCGAAGTTTCATTTTTCATATTTTTCTCATTGATCAATGCTTCGAAAGTTTATTTAAGTTCGTTCACCATGTGATAAGATGACCATGTGAGAATTGTGTCTGTGCCCTGCTTCGGTGGTTAAATCTGGTGACGGAGTGGTTTTTTGTAGCAAGATTGTTGGCGGTGTGAATACTATAAGGGACCGATTAGATGTGTAATCCTAAATTAAATAATTATATAAAATAAGAAAATTAAATATTCTAAATTATTTGTTAATAATTATTTTTAAAGAATAGCTCATTTTGATCTCCATATGTGACAAAAAAGTGTATCATGAAAGAAGATAAAAAATATATAATTTTAAAATGGATAATGGTAATCTAATTAACGAGACAGATTATAGGATTTAAGGATAATTTTATTTTTTAGTACGGTGGGAATGAAAATAAAGTTTTAGTAAACTAATCACAAATAATAAGAATCGGATTTTGATTTCGATTCTCCATCTTTATTTCCACCTAAAAAGTATGAACCAAACAATTTCTAAGACTATATTACATGCAAAACGCTTGCTATTTGAGTCAATTAAACCTCCACATGGCACTCCTACTTAGGAAATTAATCAGCGCACATCCGCATTTTTCTTTTGAATCACTCTAATTATTCTAATTTCATTTTGAAGTATTCTTCATAGAAAACATTTTCATCATCTGTTTATATTATATATTATTTGTCTACAAGTAAATTACCTTCTCTTCTTAATTGAAAATTGAGGAAATTACACCGTATAAAAGGCAAAAGTTTGAACTTTTGCGTTTTTCTAGTCAACTAATTAAAGTGTTAACAATGGCAACTTTCTTATTTTATTCACATAAATGCCACACTAATTAGTTTAAAGTTCTCTTCGGCCTCCCTCTCTCTTCGAGTTCTCGTTTCTCTCTCTTCGTCTATTCTTTCTCTCTCTCTCTCTCTCTCTCCCCCCCTTCTTTTTCCTGCTCTTCAACTTCCACCACAGCTACACCCTGCAATTACTTTCAATCCTCTGCCAACCACAGCCTGTCGACTCCTCTGTGTCAAAGCACTTCCTCCGACGACATATCTCACTTCTTCAAACAACATCCACTCTTGTCTCCACTTCCTCCATTCCTTGTTTCGCAATTGATCTCTCTTCCTCCACCTCGGTTGTCGTCTCGCCGGAGAGTTACACGACGTCGAAGTGATAGATCTTGCAATCTTGCAAGTGGTGGCGATCCGAAGAGTCATGGCGGCGGCCAGGGCTTCAAACCGTAGCTGCTGCTCATTTGAAAATTATGTAATGATCCTAAATTTTGTAAGACAATAAGTTAGTCCTTTAAGCTTCTAACTAGCAGTCCCTTAATTTCCAAATAGTATTTTATTGAAAACAATGCATAAAGTCGCTAATTTTTCTAAATTATAAAATCATTCCCTATAAATGGTGGATAGATGATAAATTTTTTTGTTCACCATAAGTACGTTTTGTCACGGCCGAGTAGGGCCATAACCGGCATACGAAGCGAATCAAACCGAACCGTAGCTTCGTCCCGTCCTGCATGAGTCTCAGATAATCAGGACATCTACCAGTTTCATTAACCAAAATATTTATTAACCAATTTAATAAGCATAAGAAAACAAAATATACATTTCATATAAACAAAATATAAATATAATAAAATAGGATTTACAATACCAAAACGAGAGTAAAAATGTTAGTAAGAAAATCCAAGTGACAAAATAGCAAACTATACCCAGTAACCCGCTAACTTTTTGGTATGGAGCTTTAATACAAAAATACAAAGAGATTGAATAAAAGGATATTCACTAGCAGAAATGACGTGCCTTGCTGAGAACGAGTTGTTGGAGGGTTGGTGGTAGCAAAAAGACTTGAAATGTTTAAACCACAAAAGAAGATGAGAATACTCAGTGAATGACAACACTTTAGAGCGACCCTAGGTTCTCACATAAACCATTTTAAAAACATTTCTAAAAAATGTTGCATGAACATATATACTTATATAATATTAATATACAGGTGTATATATTTACATGAATTAGCTTGAAAACATTTTTCAAAAAAGTTTGCATAGTCAGCAAACAACATGTATACACATAATACATAAATCTTATCTGACTATCAAACACGAGACCTGACTAAACTGATAAATTTCCTAACTGACTATCTAATGTGGACTACTTGTCACCTGGCCCATGTGTCTATTTGGACACACAATGTTAACTAGGCATTGACTGAACAATGGTATACCAAATGCTACGTTTTCCCGTAACTAAGGTGTCCTAAGTCAAATGGATTATACAAATAATTTCTTAACAAGCAAGCATACAGAGCATACAAATAATATTGATATTATTACTGATCATATCTTAAAATATATTGATTTTCTTATTCCATATTTCAAATAAACAAATTTTAGTATTTATCTATTCTTTAATTAGTCTATA
Source organism: Flueggea neowawraea (assembly GCA_948243855.1). Classification (NCBI taxonomy): domain Eukaryota; kingdom Viridiplantae; phylum Streptophyta; class Magnoliopsida; order Malpighiales; family Phyllanthaceae; genus Flueggea; species Flueggea neowawraea. The sequence continues at coordinate 7,607 of CAODLS014397113.1, read as the reverse complement.
TTACATGACAAAGTTTGAACATATAAAAAATCATACAAGTTCGAAAAACACATCCTATGTATCTAGAATGCCATCCAACTCACCTGGATGTCATATCAGAAGATCCAATCATGCACCGTTGGTGGATGGTTGGTCACCTCGACTGCTACAAGAAATTGAAAGCAAACAGATCATATATGAGTCAAATACGGTATTGTGGCAGTACAAACATGCATGGAATGCAGATGCAAGTCCTAAACCCATGACGACGTCGAAAATTCTAATGCAATCGAATATCTAACCCTCTATTTGATAATCAAACTTTGTGTAAAATATCAGTCCTAGTCTCTTAACTTTTAACAAATTACAGCTTAGTCCCTAAGACTTCATCATATTACAAGTCAATCCCTAAATTATTGTAAAATTACCAATCACTACTCTAAATATTTTATAATTATACTCTAGACCTCAAATAGTTGAAATTTTGCATTCTAGTCACAACGGTAGAAGTTTTTATAAAAAATACCCCAAATTTTGTTCAACCCGATACATTTCGTTACAAATCACCCAAATCGTCTCAAACATGTTTAGTCACCTAAACATACCAATTCATCATTAGAACCATTTAACGTTAAATTCCCCAAATTTATTCTTCCAAACTCTAACCCATCAAATCACACTTCAATCCTTCATACTCGCACTCAAATCCATACATATCTATGTTTATTCTAGCAAGATCTGACAAAATGCAACTCAAACTTTCATCAATTTCGTTAAAAATCCGAACCCTAGCCAAACCCAACATAAATCACAACATTCTAACTTAAAAGAACAAAAACCCAAATGAATCTTGCACAAGATGGAAGAAAGTAACAAGTTGGAAGCATGATCTTACCTCAAATTGATGAAAAAAATGAAGGAAAGGCAAAGAGAGGAGAGAAGGATCGGGTTTGGAGTGGTGAAGTGTGAAACAAATGAAGAATGGCCGATTATTGGGCATGGGAGGGGTATTTATAGACCCCTCCATCAAAACACACAACTTCATAAAGAAAAGCGTCAGTTTTGGCAAGACAAGGGAAAAGACATGGCCGTGTCTTGGCCCATATAATTGCACAGTCTGAAAGAATGAGAGGAAATGGGTGGTTTTGCAAGTTACAGACAAAGAAACGACCGTGTCCTTGTCCATGTGTTGGTTTGCCTTGAGCTTTTTTCAAAAACTCGGCTTGGCTTCCATGGTTTTACTCTAGCCCATGTCTTTAAGACCCGGTTCATTACACGGCTGTGTCTTAGGTCACGTAATGGAAAAGCTTTTCAATTTTTAAGATGGAAGCTTCTATTTAACTCGCACGAATGCCAACACGATTAAAGAACCTTAAATCATTCAAAAACAATCAGCATCTAACGTCTGAATCAAGACTCTAAGGATCCGAACAAGCAAACCATAATCATTGACAAATTAAAGACCTAATCGGAATCAAGCGAAGTGTTACATGCTTTCCCCCCAAAGGAAATTTGTCCTTGGATTTCCACACAAATCAGATCAAAAGCCCAAATCAACCTAAGTCTCCATATTAAAACATAATCTGGAACCTCAACATTTCAATCACTGGGAAACTAACTATAAGCCTACTAACATTCTATATCACTTGTACCCAAGTATGCAAGCATGTAAATGATGGTACAAAAAATCCATATGCGAAAACAAAAGGTACCGACCTATTCATCGAAAGAATCGAATAAGTATGGAAATCTGTACTGCATCCCATGTTCGGCCTCCCAAGTGGCCTCCACATCTGAATGATGTCTCCATATGACTTTCACTGATGCATTCTCTTTGTTTCGAAGTTTCTTAACTTATTAATCAACAATTCTTACTGGAGCCTCATCATAAGACAAGTCGGGCCTAACCTCAACTGACTGTGATGACATAACATAAGACGGATTAGAAACATACTTCCTCAAGAGCGAAACATGGAACATCAGATGTACATAAGCAAAGTGAGGTGGTAGTGCCAATTCATAGGCAACAACTTCGACACAGTCGATAATTTCAAACGGACTCAACTTGCCCTTCTTTCTAAATCTCACAACACCTTTCATTAATGATACCTTAAGAAATACATGGTCTCCCACTACAAATTCCACAAGTATACGCTTCGAATCCATTCCTGAATCAGATTGAATTTCTCGATAATCACCAAAATAAGATCTAGCCCAGAGGCTCTCTCTCGCCAGCCTCGACCCAACAAAATGTTGATCTACACTTCCTTCCATATGAAGCCTCATATGGTGCCATGACAATAATCGAATGGTACGAGTTGTTGTACGTAAACTCTACCAATAGAAAATAGGAATCCCAACTCCCACCAAAATCCATAGCACATGCTCTCAACATATCCTCCAAAGCTTGAATCGTATGTTCGAACTGTCCATCGGTCTGCTGATTGAACACGGTGCTAAAATCAAATCGAGTACCCAACTCTTCCTACAGTTTAAGCCAAAACTGCAAGGTAAGCTTAGGTCCCCTATCTGACACTATAAATATTGACACTCCATGCAAACATATGATTCTATCCACATACAATTTTGTTAGTCGTCTTGACAGGGAGAAAATGTGCTGACTTCGTCAATCTGTCCATGATAACCCAAATAGTCATATCCAGCGGACGTCCTCGGTAACCCAACCACAAAATCCATAGTGATGCGATCCCATTTCCACTCTTGGAGGGGCATTGGTTGCAACAACCCAGAAGGACATTGATGCTCAAAGTTAATCTACTAACATGTCAGACACCGACTTACAAACTCGCTTATATCCTTCTTCATTTCTAGCTACCAATAAGATTCTCGAAGATCCATCTTAATGTATCTCAGATGTATAGAGTATGTCGAACTATGATTCTCAGTCATAATCTCTTCACGTAAGCCACCTAAAGATGGTACGCATAACCTCTGTCCAAACCAAAGAGACTTCAAAATCATGAAAACTGAACCTAGGTACACTAGATTACTTAAATTTTTCAATCAAACTTTGAATCTTGACATCCTCCTTTTGAGCCTCTCACATCTGATCTAACAACAAGGGTCTCGCCTTAACATGCCCCAACAATTGATGTAGGCTAAATTTACATATTAATTCAAGCAAGAATTAATATGACAAATTCATGATGAGGTACTAATCCTCACAAAAGACTGTTGACCTTAGAAGTAAGATATGCTAATTTTCTCAATTGGATGAAGAGCCATTCCATGAAGCTTGGGAGCGCTACAAGATGCTTCTCACTCAATGTCCACATCACCAATTTCCATTGGCTCTCATCACCCAATTTTTCTATGATGGATTCACCATGCATGGGCAAACCTTGGTGGAGACAGCTTCGAGTGACTACTTTGGAGACAAGACCGCCAAGGAGGTTTATGACATCTATGATATGTTGGCCACAAATTCACAACAAAAAGCGATTAAGGGAAGAAGAGCAGGCATGCATGAGGTAAATACTTCTACTTCTCCCGAATTAGCTTCAATGGTTAATGAATTTTCTAGAAAGATGAATTTGTTGCTTAAAAAGAATGCCTTGGTGAATGAGAAATGTGCTTATTGTGGAGTGTTGGGACATGATGAGATGTCTTGTGGGATGGCCCAAGGAGTGGGTGTTGCTTGTGATGAAGTGAATTATGTGGGGGGATTCCCAAATGCTCAACCTAGGAATGATCCATATTCCAATACCTACAATCCGATTTGGCGAAACCATCCCAATTTGTCATGGATGGACCCAAACACCAACAAAAATCAAGCTAGGCCTTCTCGGGATACCAGCCTAGACCACCACCCCATTTCCAACAAAACCAACCCCAACCACCACCCCCAACAAGAAAGCCAAGACAAAAAGCCACTTTTGGAGGAAATGTTTATGCAACTTATGTTTAAGATGGAGGCTAGAGATGCCAAGGTGGACCAAGCCATTCAAGCTCAACAAGCCACTATCCAAAACCTTGAAAGGCAAGTGGGCCAAATAGCCAAGACAATTTCGGATAGAGAAAAGGGGAAATTGACAAGTACCTCTCAAGTTAATCCCAAAGAGTGTGTAATGGCTATTACTTTGAGAGTTGGAGAGAGCTTGAGGAGCCAAGTGTGGAGGGGGGAGGGAGGGGATGCCTAGCAAAGACAAAAGGAAAGAGTGTATTGTGGAAAAGGCCAAGCTTGAAAGGGAGGCTAAAGAAGATAAAATGCAACATAAATAGTCTCATTCCAACCAAAATGAGATGTTAAACCCTATGTGCCCCCAATTCCATTTCCTCAACTGTTGAAGAGCCACACCCAAGCCAAAGAATTTGAGAAGTTTCTTGAGATGTTCAAAAAGTTGGAATTGAACATCCCTTTCTTGGAGGCCATTTCCCATATGCCAAATTATGCTAAGTTTTTGAAGGAGTTAGTAGCCAACAAGAAGAGGTTGGGGGAGTATGCTATAGTAGCACTTACCGAGGAGTGTAGTGCAATCTTATTGAACAAATACCCTCCAAAGCTCAATGATCAAGGATTTGTGGAGCTTTATAATTCCTTGCACCTTTGGGAAGTTGGCAAATGTAGATTCTTTGTGTGATTTGGGTGCGTCGGTCAACCTAATGCCCTCATCCATTTACAAAAAGCTAGGGATTGGAGAGCTAGCACCTACAACCATGAAACTCCAACTTACGGATTGATCCATCAAGCACCATTTGGATTTGTGGAGAACATCTTGGTGAAAGTAGGTAATTTCTTTCCGGATGATTTTTATGTTTTAGATATGGATGATACTTGTGACACCCCTATCATACTTGGGATACCCTTTTTGAAAATCGGTGGGGTATGCATTGATTTGACCAAGATGAGCATAATCTTTAGAGTGAGGAGTGAATGTGAAGAGTTTCATGTTTCTAAGAAGGTGCATACAGAATTGCTTGATCATGATAGAAATAGGGTGCATTCTTTAGAAACATGTTGCATGATCTCTAAGGATAGTGTGTCCAAAGGGAGTAAAGCTTAATGAGAAATCTAGTGCAAAAAGAGAAACCAAAAGGGAAAGAAAGTGATTGTTGTTTGAAGGGTGAGTTTGTTGAGGGACAACATGTTTACTATTTTCCACCCAAGAATCATTTTCTTTATAATCCCAATATACCAATGTGTGGTCCTTTTATGATTTCAAAAGTGCATTCATTCGGTCCTATAGACATCATTTTGAATGATCATAAACCAATCACTGTTTATAGGAAGCGTTTGAGATTTTTCAAGGGATCCACAACTAGGATTATTTGGCACCCCAAATAGATCTTTTGCATACGTCCGAAATGACATTAAACTACCATTTTTCGACAATGATGTTAAACTATGCTTATCTTGCATTTGCATGTAGTATATGTTTCAATTTCCATTGCAATTAGTGTAGAAGCATGTTTATATTTTGTTTTGTATGTTTTGCCAAAAAATGGTTGGAGAGGATTATTCGTAAATGCATTCATGTCATACACCTCACCACCTCTAGCATGTATATGTTTTGTGTCTTCCCTAACCTTTGTAGGCCTCATGCCAATGAGGGAGTTGTGCATTCAAGGCAAAACAATGGCGAGCAAGCGACAATTAGAGAAGCTTTCTAAACCCTATCCCTTTACTTTATGCTTTATTGTTGTCATGGAACTTGTCCTTATATTCTTGCGATTGTTTATTTTGATCCGAATTTATATTTTTGAACATTGAGGACAATGTTCATATTAAGTGTGGAGGAGGGACTATTGATTGCTTCTTTGAGTTAATTGTGTTTATATGCCTTGTTTTGTTCATGTTTGTCAAAAATGCTTGAATTATGCTTAATTTGTTTAGAATGCATCAAATTTTTAAAGAATAGGATTTGGATTAAATTGGTTGGAGGATTCCTGTAGTGTGTTAGTATATTTTTAATATGATTAATTGAGGAATGCATGCTATTTGTTGAAATGTGTTTTTGTAATTTGGATTGAATTGAGTTCCAATATTTTCAAATTCAAAACTTTCAAATTTTCTAGTTCCACTAAAATTTTCCAAATATTAATTAAATATAATAAAATAAAAAAATAACTAAATTAAAATACAGTAAAAAAGTGAAAAGAATTTGAAAAAATATAATTGCAAAAAATAACCTAGAGAAATATAGAAAACGTAATTGCAATAATAAAATATATAAATAATTAATAAAATTTATTTAGAGAAAAATAAATTTTGAGAGAGTGAGAATGTGAAAGAGATTAAGATTGAGAGAGAATGAATGATGTAAAATTTGTAGGATGAGGGGTATTTATAAAGTTGAAAAAAAGAAAAAAAAAAAAAAAAGAAATTGGGGTTCGAACCGCTGGTTCTATGGTTTTTGGAGAGGTCGAACCGGAACCTGAACCGGAACCCTCATGTTTTGGTCGGCTAGTTTTGGTTCGGTTCCAATTTTGACCGGTCCGGTTCACCAGTTTCGGTTTGAAAATAACATGTTTAGTTCCAACCTTGTGGTGGAAAAAGTTAGTACACCCGAGGAATCATAAATAAGTATTTTTACATAGAGATCCTTAATTCGCTGACTGTGTTTGTAGCACTCAAAATAAGAGAGAAGAAGAAGAAGAGGAATAAGAAGAAGAAGAAGAAGAAGAAGAAGAAGAAGAAGAAGAAGAAGAAGAAGAAGAAGAAGAAGAAGAAAAAGAAGAAGAAGAAGAAGAAGAAGAAGAAGAAGCACTTAGGAATAAACAAAATGGATGAATGAAGCCAAGTTTTCTCAAAAAACAAAACAAAATTGTGTTTTGAAACTTAGAACTAGGGGAGATAACCCTTATAGATGCCAATTGATTAGGGGATTTGATAGATAAACTCTCGAAATTGCAACTTTTTAATGCCAAGGTTTGATTTTTTTTTAAAAATGATGAATAGCATGGTATTTCCTCTCTTAATCATTTTATTTTCATACCTACATAGTATAAGAATTTTCTTACCTCTTTGATTTGAATTGTATTCTTGTCCCAGGGCTTTGAGTTAGTTTGCTTGAGGACAAGCAAACGAGTAAGTGTGGGGGAGTTTGATGTAGGCTAAATGTACATATTAATTCAAGCAAGAATGTATCTATTTTCATCCTATAAATTATACTTTTATGGTGAAATTTATATGATTTTTGTGGTGTTTGTAGGATGCGATAATTTGGAGAAAAATGAGTGGAAAAGGGTGCAAAAGTGATGGAAAATGGAAAGATCCCATGAAATCTTATGAAAACACGAAGAAAACAAAGGAAATGAGGAAGAATGAGGTGTCACAACCATGAGGTCCAATTGTCACAGCCGTGACAAGCAGAAAAATTAAAGAAAACCATCCAAAGAAGTGTCATGGTCGTGAGAGACGGAGTGTTATGGCCGTGACACCGTTCACGCTACTGTTAACTTTTACTATTCACATATATTGTTTATTTACTGAAATTCATCACGGTCGTGACAGTTGCAATGCACGGTCGTGACATTGTTCACTGAGGTGAAAACATGTGATAGAAAGGGCCAAACAAGTGAGACCAAGGCACATTCTAGGGGCATTTTGGAGAGAATTTTTTTAGGGTTTTGAAGTCATGTAAAGGGGTATAAATACTCCTAAAACT
>CAODLS014397065.1:0-14169 GCA_948243855.1 Flueggea neowawraea | reverse complement strand
TGCTGAACACAGTATTTTGAATATGGACTAATCCGATGATTGACTAATGAATAAAATGGTTATATGTCTAATAATCAGTATTGTATTTTGAAACTGATATATATGTATTATATATCATTTTACGAATTTTGATGCTAATCGAATGCTATGATTTTGTACTATGTAATAATATAATATGGTTTTATTTTCTAATATATGGGGCACCCGTGCTACGGGTAGTAGTAGTCTTTGGTATACCAATGATATGAGAAATTCCAGCTACCAAGGATGTCGGTAGCCATGTGTTCTGATCCAACGCATGATGTGTTAGTGATTAGTGGTGAAGTCCACATCACATATGTTATAGTGCCAGGTACAAACATTTGATATGGTCCCATATTTATGATATATGTTTTGATTCTGAAAATGTATTCGATATGTTTTTCATGCATGATGTTTGTTTTGTTTGCGAACGTTTTGGAAAAATAATTTTCGAACGCTACTACGTATTAACGTATACATATATATATATATATATATATATTTGTGTACCTATATTGCATGTGGTAGTTTTGAACTTTTTTCAAAACAATCTTTGTAAGGCACGTATGAGGCGATCTAGAATGTTATTCCTCACTGGGCCCTGACCCCTTTTATTTTTTTGTCTATGTTGATTCCTGTATCTCAGATTCACAGATTTTGGCTTCGACAACTGTTTTGCATTTTTGATTACCAGTGAGGTTTCTATTGGTTAGTGATGCCCTTTTTGTCTGGGCTCTTCTTTTGTATTGTTAGAGCTCCGCACCGATATGCTGTTAGGTTACGGGATTTGCCACTTTGGCTTTTGTTACGTTTATACTGATGTTATTTGGACATATTTATTTAGATATATGTATATTTGATTTCATATAAACTTATTTTATATCTCATTTGTTTTTGGTAATTAAATGTTTTAATAAATATTTTGATAATTAAATAATTTGGGTAGTATGTTCTGATTATTGGAGGCTTGTACGAAACGAGTCAAGCTTTTATAAACAGTTCGCCTTGTACGCCGGATCCGGCTTGGTTTTAGGTCGTGACACCAGGTATCTTCGAATTCCATAGTCTATTCCACATCCTATTGTCTATTGTATCACCCTCAGCTTGATAACCAAACAACATTCTATAAGCTGACTTCACTATGTACTTTCCTTAACTGTCCAGAGACCAAACAATTTGGTCCTCTCCTTGACTAACAGCCAAGGGAATCCTCAACATTCGTTTACAGTCTCTCTCACTAAAAAAACTTCGCAGTTTCCCTATGTTCCAACTGTCTCCTTCTATCAATTCTGAAACCAAAGCTTCTCTAGTACATTGATCAACATCAGATGTCAAAAACGGGTTCTCTTCATCTAACAACCAAACATCTAAGCCCACTCTAATCAATCTCCCATTCCCAACCCTCCACCTACACCCCCAGCGCATTAAGGCTTGAGTTGTATGTATACCACGCCAAGTATAGCTAGGGGAATGGCCAAGACTTGCAGATAAAAAAAATCCAAATTTGGGAAGTATTTTGCCTTTATAATCCGCGAGACCAAAGCTGAAGGCTCTGTAATCAATCTCCAAGCTACTTTGCCAATAAAAGCCAATTTCAAGTCCCGAACTGCTCTAAACCTGTAACCCCCAAAACTCTTAGGAACACACATCCTCCTCCAACTCAGCCATCGGATCCCTCTCTTCCCTTTAGCATCACACCAAAAATCATTAAGAATCTTTTCTATTTCTTCACAAAGACTAACAGAAAGTAAGAAAACTCCGAACACATAACTAGGAATCGCCAAGCCCACACTTCTTATCAACACTTCCTTGCCCGCCCTTGATAAACACTTCTCACTCCACCCATTAACCAACCTCCAAATTATATCCTTAATATATGAAAAAACCTCTTTTTATTTCTCCCAACCTCTGCCAGCAGTCTCAGGTACTTCCCAAAGTTCGACTCCTCCCTTACCCTAGGCACACTAGAAAGCTTCTCCCTCAATTTAGAGCTGCAATTTCTGCTAAAGATCACAATAGATTTATTAAAATTAATGAATTGACCTGAAGCCTTCTCATACTCATTCAAAATGCCCCGTATGGCCTCAGCTTCCCTTCTACACGCCCTGAAAAACAAACAAGAGTCATTCGTAAAAATTAGATGCAACATAGCAGGAGCGTTTCTAGCAATACAACAACCACTAATGAGCCATTCCATCTCCTTCTTCCTTATGAGTGCAGAAAGACCCTCCGAACAAAGAATAAATAAATACGGTGAAAGTGGGTCGCCTTGTCGAAGTCCCCGACTAGGAATAATCGGTCCAATCAAACCAACCTCAGTTTTAACCCAAGATTTAACCGTTGACACACAACTCATCAGCAATGTTACCCACCTATCACAGAATCCCATTTTTATCAACATTACCTGAAGGAATTCCCACTCGACCCGATCGTAGGCCTTGCTCATATCAATCTTTAAAGAAGCAAACCCCTTCTTTCCCCTTGTCTTCTACTGCATGAAATGTTGTAACTCAAAAACTATAAGAACATTATCTGAAATTAGTCTCCCTGATAGGAAGGCACTTTGTGAGTCTGAAACAAGGGATCCCATAACTAATAAGTCTGTAGGCAAGAATTTTCGAGATTATCTTATACAGTACCTGACATAGGGAGATTGGTCTAAGGTCACTCATCCTGACCACATTCTCCATCTTTGGAATGAGAGCAATAACTGTTTCCCCCAGCTCCTCTGGAATCGTACCACTTTCAATCACTGACAAACAGTACTCAGAGACCTCCTCCCCTATTATGCTCCAATACTTATGATAGAACATTGGGTTTAACCCATGTCGTCCTGTAGCTTGTCTGGGCACATGCTGAATAACACATTTTTTACATCACTTTTACTGAATGGTACCTCCAAAATGCGCCTTTGTTCATCTGTCAAGGAGCTTTCAATACAATTCAACACACCAGAAGCATCGCAATCTGCAGAGGAAAAAAGAGAAGCAAAATATTTAGTTATCAGCTATTTGTGCCCGTCATTCCATCCCTTTCGTACCCTCCCATCATCCACCAAGGAGTCAAAGCAATTTCGTTTCCTCCTCGTAGTTGCCACCGAATGGAAATACTTGGAATTTCGATCACCATCCTTCAACCAATGAGCTTTCGCTCTATGTTTCCAATGCGTTTCCCTCTGCTTCAAGACCTGAAAGTAACTCCTACTAGCTGCTTTATACTCCGCCACGAAATTAGCATCCCTGGCTCCCCTAAATTTCCTCATCTCAGATTTAGCCGCGGTAATCCGAGTGTTGAAACCTGTTGTCAACCTACTTCCCCAACATCCCACTTCCTCTGCACAGCTTCTAAACTTCATCAATAAGTTCCCTCCTTCAGCTTCTGACCAAGCTTTCCCGGTAATTAGCTCACCGCCCCTTTCTTGCGCCCATACATTCTCAAACCGAAACAACTTCTCTCTAGCTTCAAAACAAACTGTTTTAGGTACCAGCATCAAGACGGAGTGGTCCGAGGATGATTCCTCTACATTGTGTACTCTACAAACCGATGAACATTCCTTCACCCCTATTTGCCAAGATCCGGTCCAATCTCTCCTCTACCCAGTCGGCCGAGCCTCTCCCTCTTTCCCATGTGAACTCGTACCCAACCATACCCAGATCCTCCAACCCATTATACCAAACTGCATTTCTAAACCCATCTATTAGCTAATTCGGTTGCGGATTCCCATCTCTCTTCTCTGATTGAGCTAGTAAGTCATTGAAGTCTCCTCCACAAACCCAAGGTAAATCTGACTCCCTCGCCAATCTTCTGAGTAAATTCCACGAGTATCTCCTCCTTGCTCTTTCTGGGCAACCATAAAATCCTGAGAGCCGCCAACTAAGCCTGTCTTCATCAATCCGAACGTCGACATGATTTATCGAGTAGCTCAACACAGAAACACGAAGACCAACTCTCTAAAAAAGAGCCAAACCCCCACTACTTCTACCTTCTTGATCAACCCAGCAAACCCCACCCAGGCCCAATCATTCCTTAATCCACTCAATTCGGGCCCCTATAGATTTTGTTTCCAATAAGAAAATACAATCGGTATTTTTGGTATAGACCAAGTTCGTAAGAACCTGAACTGCTCGTGGGTTGCCTAGCCACGACAGTTCCAAAATATGAGATTTATTTTTCTCGACGAGCCTGACCACCAATACCAGAACCCCCCTTGAGCCCTTTTTTTTTGTCTCGGCCGCTCTGACATCTCTTCTTCTACTATATCTTTCTCCAAACCCATCCCATCCTGAAGCCCCACTAACAAGCCCGCCTTTTCCACCTCTTGCTCTCTCTATGTATAATATACACAAGTGTTGCATTCTTGGTACTCACAACTCCTTAAAATACTCGGATATTTTGTTTCTTGAATCCAATCAAAACCAGATTTACCGTTTCTCTGTTTTGGGTACTAATCAATGGCGACAAAGAGCAAGATTCTGATCATCGGAGGCACTGGATACATCGGAAAGCACATCGTGGAAGCTAGTGCCAAGATTGGTCACCCTACTTTTGCTCTGGTCAGAGAGGCCACTCTTAACGGACCTGACAAGGGCGTCATCATCAACAACTTCAAGAACCTCGGTGTCAATTTCCTCATTGTAAGTTACATTTGACATGTTTCTTTTATTTTTTAATGAAAAAACTAATTTGGGTTGTCGTTTTTAGGAAGAATTAGTGAGAGTTTGGTATTGATTATGGGATTGGTTATGTGAATACAGGGAGATCTGTATGACGATGAGAGCCTGGTGAAGGCCTTGAAGCTGGTGGATATAGTGATCTCCACCGTTGGTGCACTTCAGACAGTAGATCAAGTCAAGATCATTGCTGCCATTAAGGAAGCTGAAACATACGGTAATCATCATAAATCAACCCTGTTTTTGTTCTGTTTTTAAGTACTTCAGGAACTGCCCTGAAACTGTAAATTCAAAAGTTGGTTTTGGAGTCTTTGGTAGATTGGTTATGGAGGGATGTTGTGAGTTAGTAAAATGAATCGCCGTAGCAATAAAAAATTAGAGAGGATAACACGAAGAGTTGGTGATGGTGTTGAATTTTTTGAGCATGTAATATGACTATGAAAAATATATATGAACGAAAATGTTGGATCAACTTGAATGCAAACCGTGTCGAAATTCCAATTGGTGAATTTATATAAACACAATTTGTTGATGGGTTGTTTTGTATCGGTGTTTTTGCAGAGGTTCTTGCCTTCTGAATTCGGAAACGATCTAGACCGTGCACATGCTGTTGAGCCTGAAAAATCAGCATTCGATGCCAAGGCTGTGGTGCGCAGAGCCATTGAGGCTTAGGGCATTCCATACACCATTGTGTCCTCAAACTGTTTTGCTGGATACTTTCTTCCTACTTTGAACCAGACTGGAGTTTCTGCTCCTCCAAGAGACAAAGTTATCATCTTGGGAGATGGGAATGCCAAAGGTAATTTCCTGTTTCTGATATGGATCATTGTTTTTTAACAACATTTTGAAAATGTGTTCAACTTTTGTAGTCTTGAAAGGTAGTTTTCCAAATAGTGTGTAATATCTTAATGCAAGTAAAATTGAACATAATTCTAATATCATTAAGCAAAAAATCTATTGGTTAAGTTGATATGCTGCGTTGTCATGTCTAACGATGATGGATGTGATGAGATTTAATTGGCCTGAACATTAGATTTTGCAGCTGTTTTCAACAAGGAAGATGACATTGGTACCTACACCATCAAAGCTGCGGATTATCCCAGAACCTTGAACAATATTGTGTACATTAGACCTCCAGCCAACACCCTTTCATTCAACGAGCTTGTAGCTTTGTGGGAGAAGAAGATTGGGAAAACCCTCAAAAAGATCTACGTTCCAGGGGAGCAAGTTTTCAAGAATGTTAAAGGTTTGTAACAATTTCACATTTTCATTTCATCACAGTTATTTTTGACATTAGAGAAGACTTCAATATCATTAGATCACAAACCTATTGCTCGAACTATACGAGGACTTATATTTATTGTTTTTGCTGGTCTCTTATTTTTGCAGAAGCTGATTATCCACTTAACATTATGATCGCTCTTGGTCACTCCATATTCATTTTGGGAGATCAGACCAACTTTGAGATTCATCCATCATTTGGATTGGAGGCCTCAGAGCTATACCCAGAAGTCAAATACACAACTGTTGATGAGTACCTTAATGCCTTTGTTTAAGTCACTTTTGCATTTTGCACTACAACCTTAATAAACAAGTACTTCGATTCTGTGGAGGCGTTGTGAGGTTTGCTTTCTTGATTTGGCCTTTTGATGGTCCGAGTTGAGGAGTCTATTATGTTACTGAGCTATACACATATGTATTCTTAATTATATATTTTCTTTTTTTTTTCAATGTAATTTGTTTTACCTCATAATAAAATAATGCAGTTGCCATTTTGGACCATCCAGTTCATGTTCAATTCATTTAAAACTTTTTGCTTCTTATTTGTATTTATAAGAAAGACCATGAAAGTATTGTAGCAAAAATCAAAGATAATGGCAATTTGTCAACTTAGTAATGACGAATTAAAAGGTACATTTTCTTTGAGACAACATAAATCAACTCAAAACTATAACAAAAAGTAGACAAAGTATTTGATTATAATTAGATGCAATTACTATTTTGTCTCTGAGTTAATTCGTAATCTCTTATTATGCCACTGAATTTTCAAAAGGCTCTAATTGCGTCTCTGAAGGTTAACGCTGTCAATTTATCTTAAAGAAAAATGCAAAAGTACCAATATACCCTCACATTCTTTTTTTCCTTCAATTTTCTTCTCAATTCTCCCCTTCTTCTTTCTCTCTCGCCTCTCTCTCTCTCTCTTTCTACGCCTTCACTCCTCACCTCTCTCACTCTCTCTATCCTTTCTTTCTCTCCCTACCCCTCTCAATCTCTCTCTACAATGAATCCCTCCAACGAATCCCTCGTCACCTCACACATTTCCTAAACGAATCCCTAGCCTTCCTCGTTTCTCCTCTATCGCCTCCAAGCCTTCTTCATATGGTTGCTCGACCGATGGAATTGTCACGTCCTCGTAGCCCTTCCCCTCCCATTCTCCCAATTCCTCCCCTTCTCCTTCACTTGGTGCTTTTGCATATTGACAGGGAGTGAGACAGAGATAAAAAGAGAGCGAAAATGGGATGGGGAGTGAGACTGAGAGAGAAAAGAGCAAGGTAGAGAGAGAAGGCAGTGACGAGGAGTGAAAGAAAGAGAGCAATGATGTTGGGGAGTGTGAGAGAGAGAGCGACGGTGATGATTTTTTTTTTCAACACTTGAATGGATTTTTGTTAATTGAATGAAAATCAGTGGAGTTGATTGTTGTCTGAATGAAAATTGAATGATTTTTTGTTCAACATGGTCACTATGATTAGAGATTTTGTTCACCGATGATCACTATAACTATTTTATTTAAATTTTTCGGCAAATCTACTGATGTGGCTGTCACATCATCATGCAATGTCACTAAAAAAAGTGATATTGAGCAAAAACAAAGACTAACAACTTCAAATAGCTAATCATGACAATAAACAAATATTTAAATGGAACTTGCCAAAAAAAATTGAATCTGCCAAAATATCACAAACACACAATAGATATGGACGTGATGTAAGATTCATATTATTGGTAACTCTAAATTATTATGTGACATTAGCATAAGATTAACACTTAATTAAAAAATTAATGATAACAACAAGTCTACATAATTTTAAACTCACTTATAACTTTTTTTATTAATTTTATGAATTTTGACTCCAATATAAGTAATAAAAATGGTTTAAGTTATATTAAAATCCAAAATTTTGTGATGAATTTTTTAAAAGTAGTTATACCAACCGGCCGGTTCTATAGTCTTATGCACAATAAAAAAAGTTTTAATTAAATGTCTTTATAGTAAAAATTGAAAGAAAAATAATAAAAATTAATATTAAAAAATTAATTAGCTCAATAAAATATGTCATATTTTCAAAATGTGATATAAATAATCTAATTAGCATACCTATTCTTTCTGGTGATATTTCATTAAAAAATATGCAAGCGTTTATGTATGTTTGTGATATAAATAATCTAATTAACACACAATATATATATTTATGATATTTTGATAGGTTTAATTTTTTTGATTAAAATTTATGACGACGTCTGAGGTTTAACTATATTTTTCTCATAATTTTTATACTTTAAAAATTCGTCGTTTCAATTCATATTCCTTAACACCTTTTATTTTTCCTAAAAAGAATAAAAAAACAAATTTACTGTAAAATTTAAAATATATTTACTCTTTCTATACCACCACCACCACCATCGTTCTGTCATCTCTCTCTCACACACACTGTAGATTTTCTGGGTATGATCTAGGTTTTACAAAGGCAAAGTGACCTTAAATCATTTGACTTTAATTCAATCTTCTGCAGGTCACCATCGTGAACTCATCTTAGATCATCCTTGTCTTCATCGTCCTCCTCCTCTCCACGTTTACTCTCATCGCCCCAAACGGCCTCGTCCGTTTCCCCCTACGCCCTCGTTTTTTGACTCCTTGCTTTCACGCGCTGCCGAATCGTCGTCTCTGCTCCCTGAAGTGGTTGTTAAGTGTGAAATTTGTGAGTTCGAGGACTCGATCGAGGATAATTTGGCAAGGAGGCGGAAGAAGATGAGAATTGGGAATGGGAGTTGATCCTGTTATTTTGCTTGATTTTGGAATGCCTCGGTTGAGAGATTGCCATGTTAATCATAATGTAAGTGGTAGTGATAATAACAAGAGTTCACAGAAGAAGAAACAACTCGATTCTTCTCGTAATTCCGTCAAAGTGGTGTCGCCCACTGTTAAAAAATGGCTCAGGTGTTCTGCTCTTTTCTTTCGCCATACATTTCAATATTTTTTAAACAATTTTTTGCAGGAAAAGGTTATGACTTTGAGATTGATTTTGTAGAAATGTCAAACCCATGCCCAGAATTGCAAGAGGCAATACGAACAATTTGGTAAAAGAATAGGATGTCATTTCGATCTCAATTTGAACAATTTAATTTATGGGTTCTCTTTTTAATCTTTGATGTTTCAATTCTACTGGTCATTTTTATTGTTGTTATATGGATATTAGGGATTGATTTTGAAATAGATTGTTGCTATATGGAGTTTCAGTTCTTCTCATTGATGACCAACCCCATATGAAACATAACAAAAGCATTCCAATTTACCTTCACAGAACCCACCTCGTCCTCTCCGCCTCGCCTAATTATACTGATTGGAGTTGATTTTTGATAAAATTGGGTTGTGTGATGATTTCTAATGATTCATGGAGTGGGGGGTTTCGGGTGGTTGCAGTGAGAGGTGGTGGTCGTGCTGGTGTAGCACATCTGATTCCCATTTTTTTTGTTTTGCTATGGGTCTATGATTGTGTGGTTTTTAAAAAATGTTTTGGGAATTTGTTGGGTTTTGTTAACTTATGAAGTGGGTTTTTGATAAAGGTTAAAACTTACTATTGTTTTTTGTATGGGTTTTGTTTATGAAGATGGAGGAGGAGGATGTTGGGGTTGTGGATGGGAGAGAGAGGAGTAAGAGATACGAGGAATATGATGATGGGAGATGAAGAATGGGTGGGTTCGAGTTAGGTGTTTAGGTTGGTTTTGATTTTGATTTGGCTTTTGGTTTTGATTTTGGTTTTTAAATTTCTTGTTCATAAGAGAGGGTATTTTTGTTATTATATTTTTAAAATTATTAGATCATATGTGTCACGCTATCTTTTCTAATGTAGCATGTTATGTTTGACTAATAATGACAGACGAAAGGACTGGAACGCCAGATTTTCAAAATACAGGGATCGAGAGAGAGATATAATCAAACATTATGAACTGCCATGGATTTTATCTATTTTTTATAGGTTTAATTTAAATGTTTGTTTATTGTCATGATTGGCTATATGAAATTGTTAATATTTGTTTATTTTTATTGTTCAATATCAATTTTTTTTGTTGAGTGATGTGGCATGATGATGTGGCAACCATTTCATTGGACTTGCCAAAAAATTCAAATAAAATGGTTATAGTGACCGCCGGTGAACAAAACCCCAAATTGTAGTGACCATGTTGAATAAAATGTGAGTTTTGTGACTATATGTAAAAAAAATTTTAAAGTTTAGTGACCATAGATAAAATTAACCCAGAAGGCAGAAAAGATCAAATGGGTTGGGTGGGTTAGAGAGAGGGAGTTTGGTTTTAGATTAGGTTATGGTTTTAGGTTAGAGGGAGAGATAGTGTGTGGTCTTGAGTTATTTGTTTGATTTGTTTAGTTTGGATCATTTGGTTTGTTTCCATTTATGTGGTAAATTGATTTAAAATTAGAGGGCAAGTCGGTTTTTTTACACTTTTTGTTAAGTTTTATTGACGGTGTTAAGGGTCAAAGATCGAAATGATTATTTTAAAACTTGTAAGGTCTGGAAGTGAGCATACACCAAAACTTAGGGACTACTAGGAATTTTGCCCTTTAATTTTTGAGTTTTGAATTTGGATTTGTATTTTTTCTCAGTATGGGAAAGATGGAGCTTCAGATTTAGAAATTGGTAATCAAAGTAGATTTTAAAACCGGTTGTGGTGATTGAGAATGAGAAAGAAACAATTGTGGTGCTTATTATTTGTAATTTTATTGTAGATATGTGTTTTCATTTGTAACTAGTTTAGAATAGTATTTTATTTTATTTATTTTATGATTAATAAAAATAAATTAAAATTTAGTTAAATTTAAATCATATAAAATAAATAATACACGTAATTATAAAATTTAATTGTTAGAATATAAGAATTATAAAACAATTATGATTGATAGTTTTTATATATCACCTTTTGTTCGGTATACATATTAAGTATATTATCATTTTATTAAATAATTTTTTCGTTATGCCAATTCAATCAATTGATTTCAAGTTAGACTGAAGAATATTTTTTCATATTTGTGTATTTAAATTTTAATTTTATATAATTGATAATGAATAATTTTTTTTGAAGCATTACTTTTTTTTATTCAACAAAATAGTTTATATGAAAAATAGTATGAATTTTTTAATATTTTTTTTGTAGAATGCATCTATATAAAATAACTTATACGGATCAAAATTTATCTAATAATGATAGTAACAATCGATAGTGGCTTGTAATTTTATTTTTAATTGTGAATTATTTCTTATGATGAATTTAAAAATATCTTATTTATGTTATTTAAAATATTATTTAAACTATAATTTTTTATAAAATTAAATATAAAATTAAAACTAATATGTCTCTTGAATATTAAATAAATTTAGCTCACCTTAATTAATTAATAAATTTATACATAATAAAAGTACATTTAATGTCTTTAATAAATATTAATTAAATTAATTATATAAAAAATTATTTAAAAATTTATAAATTATCATAAAATTCAAAAAATTAATGGAGAAATTTTAGAGTATCTTTTGATCGAATTCATATATTGTATATAATATGATGATTAATCTTAAATTCGGATACATTTCAAAGTATTACTTTCAAATATTACAAAATATTTTTTAAAAAATATTCTGAGACATCTCTAGGTGTTCGACATTTTTAATATCTTAATAATTTGAATGAAACATTTGTAGAAGATAAAAATTTTACTACAAAGTTTTAGAACTTTTACATATATAAAAATTAAATCTAATTCTATTTATTAAAGGAAGAAGAGTATGTATTATTAAGTTGCGACATTTTGTCCGGTATACATATTAAGTATGTTATAATTTTATTAAATAATTTTTTTCCTATGTCAATTAAATCAATTGGTCTTATGTTACACGAAAGAGTAATTTTCTATATTTGTGTATTTAAATTTTTATTTTATATAATTTATAATAAACAAAAAATTTTGAAGCTTTTTTTCCTATTCAAAAAAATAATTTAGATGGAAAAAATAGTATGATTTTTTAATATTTTTTTGTATAATACATCTATAAAAATTAACTTATACGAATTAAAATTTATTTAATAATGATAGTAATAATCGCTAGGAGCTGTAATTTTATCTTTAATTGTGAATTATTTCTTTTAATGACTTAAAAATATATTATTTATTTTATTTAAATTATTATTAAAATTTATAAATTTCTTTAAAAATTAAATATAAAATTGAAACTAATTATATGTCTCTTGAAGTTCCCTCATTAATATTTAAACTATGTTTTAATAATAGATTATTAAATGAACTTAACTCACCTTAATTAATTAATAAATTTGTACATAATAAGAACATTCAATGTGTTCACTAAAGATTATTAATTAAATTAATCATCTAAAAAATTATTTAAAAATTAAAAATTACCACAAAATTCAAAAAATAAATAGAAAAATCTTAGAGAGTGTCTTTTGATCTTTCTTGTTGTCTAAAATACTATAGTATATATATGATATGATATGATATGATGATAATATTTTTATTTTATCTTCTTGTAGCAAAGGCCAATTAATATGGCTTTTCATTCAAAGTATTTAGTTGTTTACATGTGTCTTATCTATAAGAATTGTTTGATGATTTCCAGACTGTAAATTTGTTGACCATGAAAATTCAAACATTGGTGATTTCAACAAATTATGAGAACTTCCTCAAGGAGTTGGACATTGAATCTACACAAACTCAAAAATCTCTAAAAGACATGAAGAAAAATATGGATTTTGATGAACATGTTGGAGCTACAATTGCAGGTTCACTCTCTCAAGCAACAAGACATAAAACTGGGAAAAATGATTGGCTGGAACAAAACCGTAATGCAATAATGGTGGTAGCATCACTAATTGCAACCATGACTTACCAAATCGGATTTAACCCACCTGGTGGTGTTTGGCAGGAAAATGATCGAACACATCAAGCCGGTAGCTCCATAATGGCCTACAGGTTTCCGGATGTTAGGGCCAAACGCATAATTAAACCTACACAAGAAAATAAATAATAGAGAAAATAAGAACAATACACGAAATTTTTAACGTGGTTCGGTCTCTCAATATACCTACGTCCACGAACTCCACAAAAATAAGATTACAATTTTTGGACGGACAAAATTGTAAAAACCCTCTCCACTCTCACAAACCCAAACTCACTCTCTCTAATTAGTTAGCCTAGGATTTGTGATGCCAAATAACTTGGGCTCAATTCATATTTATGGGGGAAGACCTCTTCTCACTCTTACATCTAAGTAATGTGTGAGAAAATATTTCTCCAAGCCCTGTCCTACTTGATGTGGGATTTGAGGAGTTATCCTAACAAATTCTCCCTCTACCAAAATCCCCACATATCTCGAAAGTTTCAGAAAATTGAACTCTCTTCGGAGTTTTCATCTTTTTCATTCTGCTCCTTTCATTGTTAAGGGAACACCCATCCAAATAATAAATATTTTTTCATTTCTTTCTTCCTTGCAATACCAAGTTGTCACCTCTAAACACCTTGCAGAAATCTTCATCACCAACATACTTATACCCACGAGATTCCAATTCACCCAAAGAGATTATATTGGCTTTTGTAGTAGGCACAAATTTCACATCAGCAAGTGTTTTGACAACACCATTATTGAGCTTCAGGCGAACTCTTCCAATGCCTTCGATCTTCAACTTTTGTTTGCTCATAGTATGGATGTAGTCAAAATCTTCTTCTTTCTGCAAAATGTCAAAACTAGCTCGATCTTACAAATATGCATGTCAGCAGCAGAATCTAACATCCAACCAGAATGATCTTCAACAAGATCATTAGCAGCAATCAACAATACCTCACTATAATCTTCAACCACATTAATTGAAGAATCACCAACTTTATGCTTATCCTTCATCATACTTTGTAGACCTTCAAGTCCTACTTGAACTGTGGGCAGGGAGATAGCATATGACCAGTTTCTCCACAATAATAGCACTCAACAATACTCATGTCTCTCAGTCAAGATCTCGATCTTCCACCATGGTAACTGTTCCTGTGATTCCTCCCTTTTTCACTATTCTCTGCAGCTATCAGTAATTAAGGACCACCATCATCTTCTCACATCATCATTTCATTCTCCTTCAAGATCGTCATCACATCATTCAACTGCAAAGTATTTTTCTTTACTAA
>CAODLS014396864.1:0-16382 GCA_948243855.1 Flueggea neowawraea | reverse complement strand
AGGTATTTTTAAATAGTTAAAGACATGAAAATCTTGTGTTTCACTCCCAACCCCAAAGCTCAATTTCCTTTTGTTCACATCAATTAAAGCTCCTCCCGTTGGCAAAAATGGTCTACCAAGAATAATGGGTAGCTCTAATTCATAATCCATTTCAAGCACATAAAAATCACCAGAAAAGTAAAATTTACCAACCTTAACCAAAACATTTTCCACAATTCCCAAGGGATGCTTGAAGTTACAGTCGACAAGTTGGAGTGAAACGGTTGTCAACACAAGTTCTCCAATCCCAAGTTTTTGAATATGGAGGAGGGCATAAGGTTGACCGGGGCTCCTAAGTCGCATAAAGACTTCTTGATCTCGTGAGTACCAATGCTACAAAGTATGGCCAAGCTTCCTAAATCTTTGAGTTTAAGAGGGAGCTTGTTTTGAATCACCGCACTACAGTATTTTGTTAAGGCCATTGTCGCATACTCCTCCAATTTATTTTTGTGGGCCATAAGCTCTTTCGAGAAATTGGCATAATGAGGCATGTGTGTAATTGTCTCAATGAAGGGAATATTCAACTCTAACTTCCTGAACATCTCAAAATCATTGGCTTGGGTATGAGCCTTCAACTATTGAGGGAATTGAATAGGGGGAACATTGGGTTCCTTCAACCATTGAGAGAATGGAATAGGAGGCTCATAGGGCTTGACCTCACTCATTTGGTTAGAAGAGAGCTCTTGGTTTTACACTTTTTCCTCCTTAGCGTCCTTGACCTTTTTAGGCTCTTCCACCAAACATTCCTTTCCTTCAACTCTTATGGGTACCTCCCCTACACTGGGCTTCTCAAATTCTTTCCCACTCCTCAATTTAATAGTCATTACACACTCTTTGAGGTTAACTTGGGAAGTACTTGTTGGATAATGTGTGGGGAAAACGCAGCAGAATTTTTAAAAATTTTACACATTTTCAATTGTCAAGATCCATGCAAACAATTGATACATACAACAAATAAGGAATCGTGAATTTTTACCTCGTAAAACATTAGAATAATTGTGAAGAGCACGATCGAGTCATGAACTTGTTGATCCTTTTGTGTTTGGCCAGCCACTCCACAACACTAAAAATCATCCAATATCTGCAAGCCTGTTGCAACATATATCTAAGTCCTACAAGGATTTATATTTTATTAAATCATCCAATAATTAAATAAATATCGAGAATCCTAATTTAATTAGGATTCATCCTGAGATGTCCTAATCAAATCAATACTACTCAGTATTGCGCTTTAAACCGACAAACACTAATCGAACTAGTTTTTTTTTTTGTTTTTTAAATCCTAGTCCTAATAGGAATCCTACCACAATTAGGAATCAAAATTTCATTAGGAATCTCATCATTGAGAATGATCCAAGTGTCAGGATTAGTTCCATTGAAACATAAGACGATCATTAGTTTCCATTTCAAAACTCATTCTAGTTACACTAGGACTCCCATTTCGATTAGGAATCTTAGTCAAACTAGAACTCTCATATGAAATGAGGTTTTCAGGTTTCTAAATTAATTAGGTATCATCCTAAAGTATTCTATACATTTAGGTCACCTCTTCGATGATGTTCATCCATGAGTCAAAATAGGAATCCTAGTCAAACTAGGATTGCTCACTTGAACATTAATCATCTCATGAATAACGTTATCCGTACAATGTGTTTTTCTGTGTGACCCTATAGGCCCTCATTCATGAGGGTATTAACCTAGGATTTGACTCCTAAATTACTTGGTAAGATTGGGCCCTAGCTAGCCATCATACCCTCAAATGAACTCGAGTTATCGTGGAGCGACTTATACCTATCATGAAAGATTACCGTGTAATTTGGTCCCTTGTGATTTTGTATCTCTTCAAGTATAGGGCATGGATAGTGTCAACCCCTCACCTCGAAATAATTCATCAATCAACAAGTTAAGAGAAGCTATACCAAATTGATTCAACTTCCTAAATTGCAACCAATTAAACCATGACCATAGATTTAAGTTCTCTTTACTCAATTAATAGACCCAATGAGACACTTCCCTCATGTTACTAAGGGTGAAAATCATATCTTGATCACTCACCATACTTACTTGTTTCGTGATGAAACCAATCTTCACCTTTTTAGCAACCCTAATCTGGTTACGTAGAGTGGGATTAAAGTTACATGACTAGACACTAGCATGTCGTGGAGATCTCAAGTTAAAGGACTAGTTACACCATCTTGCACAGTTGAGAGTTCTCCATTGACACTTAAGTAATTTACCATGTGGTCTCTCAACAGCGGGTCAGTCCAGAACCCAAATTAACGCTTAATTGTACGCCTACACGTTTGGCCCAGATATTACATAACTGCTTTTCATGGGGAAATGGAACCAACCAAATCATGTAATAACCTTATTGATTGTCGACGCCCTATACTAACAATTTTTTACTATGAACATTTAGATATAGTGTTCAAGTACCGATGTGTTCCCCGCCAGCCATGGCATACAAGGTGGGAACCTACTATATCATGGACATCATTTTGTTGATATAATCATACCAACCAAAATGATTCTTCTATCATATTAATTAGTGAAACAAAAATACGCCTTTTATATTTTTGTTGTTACTTATATGGTGCCCTTAATGGTTGGCTCCTAGGGCACCTACACTAGCAGTATTGTGTAGCTTCCCCTTTTCCCTATTCGGCAAGTTTTTAGCAAGTTGTCCTACTTATTTTCAAGGTTTTGGATGGTTGCTTATTAAGATTGAATAATTTGATCAACCTTAGCATCACTATCTTTAATCTTTGCATCCATAGCTTCTATTTTAGACATAAATTGCATAAACAAATCCTCTAAGGGTGGCCTTTTGTCTTGGGTGCTGGTTGGGGTTGATTTTGTTGGAATGGTGGTGGTGGTCTAGGTTGATATATTAGGAGTCCCATAGGTCTAGGTAAGTTGTTGATGTTTAGGTCTTTCCAAGAAAACTTTGGGTGGTTTCTCCAACCTAGATTGTAAGTATTTGAATGTGGGTCATTCTTAAGTTGAACATTTAGGAATCCTCTCCCACCCCCTCCCCCTTAAATAAAATTCACTTCATCATAACCAACTATTTCACCTGCTCTTCATCCTATCCCAAAATTGGCATCGTTATCCCCATCACTCCACAAAAAGAACATTTTTATTTCATCAAGGCATAGGCATTTCTATTGATCAACAAATTCATCTTCCTAGACAATTCATCATTTTGTGAAGCCAAATCGAAAGAATTAGAGTTTACCTCATGAATTCCCGCTCTTTTTCCTCTCACTACTTTTGTTGGGAATTGGTGGCAAACATCTCACATATATCATAAACTTCTTCCGCTGTCTTGTCACTAAAATAACATCCCACCGCAGTGTCCACCAAAGTTTACCCATGCGTGGTTAAATCATCATAGAAGAATTATGTGAGCAATGCCAAAGAGAATTGATGATGGGAACATTGTCTCAACAACATCTTGAATCTTTCTCAAGCTTAGTGGAACGACTCTCCTTCATATTTAGAAAAGGAACAAATTTTGTTCCTCAATTCGACTGTCTTTTGGCGTGACTAATACTTCATCATGAATTTCTGATAGAATTCATTCCAAGTCGCCAAAAAGCCTTCCAAAAGATTTATCAATCAATTTTTAGCTCAATCTTTCAAGGTATATGGAAAGCATCTCATTCGAAGCTCGTCTTTCGTTAAACTATGTAGAGGGAATGTTTGATGGTGGCATAAAATTTCCTAAAAAAGATGAGTGTGTCCTCTGATGGCAAGCCATGAAATGATGGCAACATGTTCAAGTGAATGGTCTTCAACTCATAATTCCTTACCTCCGAACTTAACCTTATACAAGATGGAAGCTCCAATTACTAGCCTTTGGATCTCTCTCATATTTATGCTACCCGACAATTGGATCCTAACACCTTAAGCTTGGTCAACTCGAGCATCCTTGACCTCAACTTGACGTCTAGCCATACCCTCCATCCTTACTCTTCTTTTGTTAGCTCAATTCACTCTTACAACTCTTTCAATCTCTGAAATCGAAGGGATAATCTCTTGATTTTCCAAACTTATAGTATGTCTCAAAAGCATAAACATTTACAATTGCAAAGAAAAACACAATTAAAGAAAAGTAAAAGAAAAGATCACAATTAGAATGTTGTTCTCTAACAATGGCACCAAAAACTTGATTGATGCCTTGCAAGTGCATAAGGATCGTTGTAGTTTTACCAAGAAGTATTCATAGAGCTATCAAATCCAAGGGAACGAGTACTAATGGTGATCAAATTGTGAAGTAAAAGCAATAGAACACATGATCATATTTTTGGGGTTTTAATTAATAATGCAAAGTTAACAAAGGCAAGCAATTGGGAAATAAAGGAAATAAACAAATAATGACAAAGTGTTAGGACTTTCTAGATTTCAACTAAGGAATCCTATTTTCTATTAATGAATGGGGTTTTGGGATTGAGTTTTCTCTCCACTGAGATAGTCTAAAGCCTCTCTCAAGGTCATCTAAGTCATACCTACATTTCTTACAAGGGTCTTCTTGGCCTCACCTAAACAAACTAGGTTCATTAAGCTACTTAGAAAATTCATTGAACACTTTATGGGCATATTTCTATTCTAAACCACACAAGTTTAATGCAAGTAGACCTCACTTAGCCTTCATCTCTCGATTCATTAACTAGGTTTATCAAAACTACTATCAAGGTGATCAAACTCACTAATAGTAAATTAAAACAAGTCATTAAATCAAATCCATAGGCAATCATTCAAATGAAAACCAATAACACAATAACCATTAAAAACCAATATTCAAATATGGAATTTCAAGGCACAAAAACAATACTCGTTCATTAAATAGTAAGTATTTATCAATAGTTTATATCTCTAAGTCCTAACAAAGAATCTAAGCAACCATAACAAAAATAAAAGAAAAGCAACAAAAGAAAAAACAATAAAACATTGAAACTAAGCTAAAAGGATGAAGAGAAGGTGAAAGATGGAAGCCAAGAACCCCTATTCAATGTCACTTTGAAAGAGAATGCCCAGTACCTTCAAGATTTCCCTTGTTCTTCAAACCTTAAAAATACATTCTTCATTCTAAACAAAGAGAATGTTTGATTGAATAGAGAATGAATTAGATGAGCCAAGAAGATGAGTATTTATAAGCCATATGTGACCATAAAACTTTCTAACAATTTCTATCCAAAAATGTCCTTGATTGTGCCTTTGGTCCCCACATTTTCTCTTTCCTCATCACCATTTTTTTCACTCTGCAGGGTGTCATGGCCTCCCATAACGGCCGTGACATTAGGCAGTGATAGTGGTCATAGTCATGCTTACAGTCACCATTATGACAGTGAGCCTCGTATGACTTCTTGGTGAAATGCTTGTATTGCTTATGGTTTTGGTCACGGTCATGATCATTGACCGTGATTGAGTCATGGTTTGCATCACAACCGTGATTGGTGATTGTGAGCATCTCACGACCTTGTTCATTTCTAGTCACAATAAGGTGGTTATGACCGTGACTCCTCTCCACTTGATTGGAAGCTTGGTTGCTGATCACACCCTCTCATCATGGCCATGACCGCATGGTGTGACGACGAACGTTGCTCTTTTTGAGCCGATTTTTCTCTCGCTTTCTTCCCTTAACTTTGCAACTTTAAGAACATCTTTCTCATGATTTTTCCATCACATTTCATTTATATTTCATGCATTTTCATTGACCTTACACAAAACACTAAAAGTCTATAAATTCGTGGACAATTGAATACACTTAAGGCTAAAATGCTATTGATTAATGCTTAAATAACTATGTAAAATTATCATACGTCATTGATTTACACAATTAAGCATGACTTGAGATGATTTTGGTGATTTGAAATGGATTGCTTCAGGTTAAATGAATTTGGGGTGTTTTTGCTGAGATTTATGCCATAATGACTAGAATGTAAAATTTCAAATCTGGATTGTACTTTGTTAAATGTGAGGGGATAAGATTGTAATTTTATGGAACATTCGATTATCAACAAGAGGGTTAGATATTAATTCAAAAAGGATTTTCAACATCGTCGTAGGCTTGAGACATGCATCTGCATTCCATACACTTCAGGATTGCCATAGTTATTGTATTTGATTCTCTTGTAATTTGTTTGCTTTTAATTTCGTGTACTTGTAGAGGTGACCAGTCATCCACCAACAGTGCATGACTAGATCTTTTGACTTGACATCTAGGTGAATTGGATGTTATTTTACACACATAGGCTGTGTTTTTCAGAAATTATTTTGTTTTTGCTATTTCCTGACTTTACATGTAATATGAAATAATTAAAGAATTGGTAATCCTAAAATCTAATTTATGTGATAATTTTATAATAAGTAAATCTATTTTGAAATTTATTATATTTCATGTAATAAATATTTTGTTTTGAAATTTAATATATTTTCTGTAATTATTTGTCTATTCTGCATGCATGTTTGCTTAGAATATATTTATATTTTTATAAAATATTCTGATCCCAGACACCTAGCTACGGGGGAATGTAGTCTTTGGTATACCAATGCTCTATTAAGACCTAGTTACCAAGATAAAATGGTAACCTATGTCTCTGGCCAAATACACGTGATTTATTTTCTGGTGGTAGTAGTCCACATCTGATTTTGTATGACTATGTTTATGTCTGATTCTGATCCCTCTTTTGATTCTTTGATTTAACAATTATCTGGTAATAATTATTATGTTTGACCGCATGCTGTTTACAATCTATGCAAACTGTTTTGAGAAAGGTTTTCAATTAATATTAGTATATAATCCATGTATATTAATATTATATAAGCATATATGTGTATGCAATATTTTCGAGCTGTTTTCAAAATGATTTATGTGAGAACCTAAAGTCGTTCTGGAGTGCTATCCCTCACTAAGTATTCTCACCCTTTTTCGTGGCTTAAACATTTTAAGTCTTTTTTATCTCTAGAAACCATCCGTCAACTCAAACTCAGTGAGGCACCGTTCTTCAGTTGGTGAGTGTCATTTTGTTCATGCTCATTGTATTTTTATATTAAATCTCCACACCGGAATGCTAGTGGATTACTAAATTGTTATTTTGTTCCCTGAATTTACTTACAAATATTTTTTACATTCATTTTGTTATAGTATTATTATTTTGTTATACTTGGCATCTTTACACACACACACACACACACATATAGTTTAATTTATGTTTAGTAAATTGGTTAATAAATGTTTTGGTAAAATGAATTTGGGCAGATGTTTTGACTATCTATCCAAGACTTGTGTGAGATGGGTTGGCCCTATAGTTCGATTTGCCTCCTACACTAGTCATAGTCCAATCCGGGTTGTGACAGTACATAATGATTACAACACAAGATATACTGAAAATTCCACTTAAAAAATACAAAAAAATCACATAAATCATTTTTTTGTTATCTCTTTACAAAAAGTGTACAGACATTTACAAAATGTGTGCAATACTACATGAAGCTAGATAGCTTATGTTGTGTCATATGTGTACAAGACATGGAAATGTTTACAAAATGAATACTGAAAATGTCAGTCCCAATGAATGGCACTTCAAAAGAGGGTGAATTGGAGTTTTAGAAATTTAAAAACTTTGTTGAAAACTTTTGTAAGTTAAACTAAATAACAAAGCTTTATACAAGTAAAATCAAAGTATAAATGCATAATCAATAAAACTAATCCACAAACAAGATAATGCAAATATAAAGCAACGTAAAGAGAGTAAGGGAGACAGAAAACAAAACCTCGATTTATAGTGGTTTGATCTTCTTGACCTACGTCTACTACTCTAGATCCACTAGAGAATTTCAATCCACTAACTCCTCTCTTATGGGTGGAGGCAAACTGTTTACACCATTTATTTCTATAGGCTCAACAAGCAAACCATTAGACCTTATTTTAAGGACAAAACAAGCAAACCAAACTACTAGTTATATGGGCTTAACTAGAAAACCGTTGCCACTTGTTTTCAAAACAAAACAAGAAAACCAAACCTCTAATTTTTGCGGGATCAACTAGCAAATCGAATTACTCGTTTTCTAAGCTCACTAGCAACCGCTATTGTTTTTTTAAGGATTAATAAGAAATCTATCTACCCCAAGCAATCAACCTTATTTGATATAAAATCAACCCAAATATATAGCAGATTTAAGCTCACACAAACCCAGAAATGTGATAGTAACTAAATAGCTCAAATGGGTTAGAAAGGTAGAAATGAGAGATAAAATGAATACCAAGTCTTGGCAAAGGTATTTCTTCATTTCTCTTCTGTTATAGGACGTCTATTTATAGTCACTTGAAGGAATATAACAGTTGAAAGCCTCAAAGTAGCCGCTGTGAGAGAATATAAAATTTTGATTTAAATGATGTCACTACCTTTTATGTGCGTAATACCTTGTAGCATCTGAGTTCTATGTACTTTCTATGCAAGTCTACATGTGTTGATAGAACTCCAATGGTCTCGGCTTTACGTGGATCAGTATCTACGTGCTTTGCTCTCCTTTTACGTACATTGATCTAGACTTCTATGTACTTACATCAAATTTTCAAAGTGCATAGTCGTCTATAAGATAGCACCTTTGATTCTTCACGTGACTATGTACTATGTAAGAGAATATTCAAATTTGAATTCTCAAGGAATGTTTTGAATTTGTCAGTATTCTGGCACTCCATCTACATGCGTGGGACCTTCACTATGTGCGTTGTACAATGTTCTTCAAAGATCACTCATTTGCTAGTCTCTGTGATTTGATCAACTCATCAAAGTGCCTCTACCTTTGTACAGTTTCTTCTTATCGCGTTGAACTCTCAACCACGTATGTAGTAACACCTTTTAAGTGCGTAGATCGTGAAAGTCATTTCTAGAAAGTGTTTGCCTCATATCTACGTGCCTTGTATGCTCTTTTACGTGCTTTGAGCAAGGTCTGATGTTTTCTGCCTCAAGTTCCATACACGTCTACACGCTTTGCACAATTTCTATGTGCATAGATGCCAGTTTTGCATACTTCAACATGTGTAGATCATCTTCTACCTGCATTATGGCCATGGATCATAGAGCCGCACTTCTGCACTTCTTTCATAGATATTTTGTGCACATCTGTTGGATTAAGGGTAATCAACATTAAGTTCCTTTTTGTGTTTTGATGATGTGCAAAATATTTGAGAGAGAGTGGAACACGTTGGAAAGCTCAGAATTGCGAATCAAGCCACTGGAAGTGCCACAACGTATGTTATATAGGTACAACGTATGTCACAGTGAAGAGCAACGTATGTTATGAAAGATCAACATATGTAGATGTGAGCTCAGAAGCTAACAGAGGCTACAGGATCCTTAACAACGTATGTCATACATGCACAACGTACGTAGTGAAGGCACAACATACGCATAGGATATTCAACGTACGTCATCTGGAGATGTAGCTATGATCAACGTACGTCACGGACGATCAACGTACGTTGTGTTTGTTCCAGAAGGCTGTAACTCCTATAAACAGTCTCCAACGGCTTGTTTCTCAACACCAATGGTCATATGGTTTAAAGAAGCTATAAATACATAAAGGAAGGGTAGAAAAACGTGGATGATCATATGCTTTCAAAGCTAAAAACGTTTTTATCATTCTATCACTCTCAAAACACCAAATTCAAGCTAGAGAGAAAATCAAGAGCATTGTGTCAACACATGTACTCTAGCATAGAGCTTTCATTTTCAAACACTTTGAGAGTGAGAAAGGTTGGTTGTGAACCTATGGAAAACAACATTGTAATGGTCTTAGAATTTTGAGTCGTAATCAACCTTAATGACTTTAGAGGTATGAGATGTAATCAACCTTGTTGGCCTTAGAGGGGTGAGCCGTAATCAACCTTGTTGGCTTTAGAGGTATGAGCCGTAATCAACCTTGTTGGCCTTAGAGGGGTGAGCTGTAATCAACCTTGTTGGCTTTAGAGGTTTGAGCCACAATCAACCTTGGTGTAAGGCTCTGTTGGATTGAGCCGAGATCAATCTTCATTAGTGGAAAGCCTAAGTGAGACTTAGGTAGTGGACGTAGGCATGATTGGCTGAACCACTATAAAAATTGTGGTGTTGTTTTCTCTCTTCACTCCAACTCGTTTTCGCTCTACAAACTTAACCAAAGCATCCTCAGGAAAATTCTCCAACCGAGCCGACCTGGAGTGTCTTTTCCTCACTAGGAATTCTTACCTATTTTTCTCTGTTTCTTGTCTACTTTCCATTATCTATTTTCTCAGGTTCACGTTTTGGCATTCGACAACCGTTCTACAACTTGCACCTAGTGAGGCGTTCCACTTGATAATGAGTGCCCTATTGTTTCGAGCTCATTTTGTTTTTGTTAGAGCTCTACACCGAGTTGTTGTTGGGTTACTGGATCTTATTTTGACTTTTGGGTTTTTATTGGATTTTAGTTATATATATATATATATATATATATTTCGTATAACTTATATTCCGTATATTCATATGTTTTCGATATCAAATGTTTTATACTTATTAAATGATAATTGGGTAGAAAGTCTGATTTCTGAGGCTTGTGCGAGATGGGTCGGACTTCCATAGATGGTTCACCTTGTACGCTAGCCGCGGCCCGACTTTGGGTCGTGACAGAACTATAAAACTATGTGAATGTGTGAAGAAAGTAGTCTTTCTCTCTTACATGATATGATCAATCATGAATTAATGTGTTTATCTAGCGTGCCCCATCCAGGTGAATCATACATAACTCTTCAGTAACACACTAAGGCAAGCACACTAACTCATACTTCATGTATGTGTTCGAAGTTCTGAGGGTAGATAGTACAAATAACCTTTTATTCACTATGAGATCTCACACTAGAGAAATTGAGATCATCTTGTGTAACAAGTTTTCCCATCCCCATGGTCAAACTTTTGAACAAATGGTAAGAGCATGTGTCATGGTGTTCTTTCCTTCTTTGAAGGAGCGCATGTTTCTAAAAACTAAATCAACATCATCAGAGACTTTGGTCAAAATGCACATAAGAATCCTACCTTAGTCCACCTATCTAAAGGACTACATTTGGCTTTAAGACAGAAGTATGATATGCCAACAAAGGCAATCTTAGCATTCAATTACTTAGTAATCAAACATGAAACTCTCATTCATGGCGTATCTTACGAAATGACCGTATGATTTCATCTTGCAATTATTGCAAGGCTGCATCTTGATTATGAACATACTTTTGCGTTTACCCAAAATATTCAAAATTTGCCTCATCTCAGCATTTTGTAAACGAATTCCAAACCGAAGATAAACACCCATATGAGTTGGTTACTTCTCCATCCAACATGCTCTTGTCACAAAGAGTGTAAATATTTTTCTCAAAATATTTACACTCGTGTATTGGTCAATGAATAAATTACACATTTCATATGCCACGCCAATATCAAATAGTGCATCTCATTTGATAGAATTTTATAAGCAGATCTACATCTTGTGTGGACTTATTGAACTCTAAGTTCATCATTTTCTTATGGAACTATATTCTTTACCAAGTGATACATAATGTCTATTTGCTTGTTTCACTATGGATCTCTTGATCCTTAGGAACCGATCATTGATGGTCACCATTGACTATCAATGATTATCACGATGTATTAAGTTTGAGTGGTGTTCAAACCATTCTTTCAAACCTTCCTCGTGCACTGCATCTTGGCTAAGCTATATGGCTTCACTTGATAGTTCTTATTACTCATGCACTATTCTTGCTATCTTACTGGATGGTAGCACAACCAGGCAAGAATTCACAACTAGATGTAGAGCTTACACATGTCTACATCATGTGGCCAATAAGCAATTGTGTCTACTCAATTTGTAGATCCTTTCTTTGACAACACAGTGCATCAACTACAACTCATTTCAAGCATCTCATTCACTGGTTCCTAACACCCTTCTCTTGGGTTTACTCAACATCTACTAGCTAACTTATAGTATAGCAGAACATGGGTCTTGTATGTGACAAGCCATAGACTTGTTCAACAAGTCATAGACTCGTAGTCATCTTGTACATAGAAAGATGTTATTTTAACTACTAATTTATGTAAGGAGAGTTTCTTATATGTTTTTCCTTTATCACATCACTTGAAGATACATATACTCATCAAGAAATTAATTCTTTATCTTAGGGTTTCTTTGGGCTCACTACGCTTACGCGCTCAAGATTTCGTTGATACATCTCTCTTGGAGAGAGACAACATCGAACTTGAACAATCATTGAAATCTTATTTCGAAGGACAAACCATATGGATTACTTTAAGGCTGGATCAGAACCAATGCTTGATGTCATTCATGTACGCTAGATTGATTCTAACTTCAAGTGTGTTGCTCACACATGAGAGAAGAATGACAAGACTCGCCTCTACGAAACTTGGTATTATCACAATGATTGAGTATGCCAATTCCTCAAAGACTCACTAAAGCTAAACAAATTTATGTTCATTGCCTTGCTCGACGAAACCTGTGGGTTGAACCATGTAGGTTTCTTCGCCTAATTCTCTTTTGGAGAAAATGAGTCTCGAGTTATAAATTAACCCTCATGGTCAAATCTATCAAGTGGCAAGTCTTTTAACATGACAATAAAGTTTACTCAAGATCTCTCATTTTTTTTCCTATAAACCCCTTCACGATTATCGATGTTCATCATCGACATTTCACTTAGTCTTATATCCACATTCCCAATAGGTTCCCACCTTTTGGGTAGATCAACCAATACTCAACTTTGGCTCAATCTTATAAATGCCATTTCACATTTCCATGGTCTTAGTTCATTTCACTTTTACTGAGATGAGATAACTTTTACAGCTCATCCTTGACTAGTGGGACTTTTGCCTATGCATTTTCAAAACTTGACAAAACATGTTCTATTTATGTTCATTGCAACATTAAAAAATGCTCCCACTGGGATGATGTTCTAAACTCCTACTTGAGTCAAGTACTCCCACTAGAATTGAATTCCCTATTCAGTCACAAGAATCAGGGACTTTGCTTCCACTAGAGTTAGGATTAGGAACATCCACACTAGTCTGAGTTAGATGGATATAGCCCGAGTAAGTAAGTGGTCACGATTTTCAACCACGAACTTGAACACAATGGTCGAAACCCTTCTTTCTCATCACCTTTCATCATCTTCCTTTAGAATTTTCTCCCAGTCGGATGAAGTTATCCTAAAGGATATAGTTCCTGAATCTTATAGAAAAAGTGAATATAGTTTTCACTTTATCCCAGTGTAGGAATCTATTCACAAACAATATGACTTCCTTCATTCCGTTACTATGCCATAACTTATTGTCCTACAAAAAATGTGAAAATATGTCACTAAAGACAAGCGAGGTATCTTCACAAAGAGTACACATTTTGCCTCTTGGTTTTTAAAGACCAAAGTTTGGTGGACAAAGGAAACACATTTTATGGTATTAGGTGGTTTATGTCAAGCTTATGACAAATCCATATTCATAAAACATGTTCAAGTAACAGTATTCAGAGGGCATATGGTTTAGAACACGATCGCTTTAGCCATCTCACATCTAACCATGCCAAGAATATCAACTTATATTCTCTACCACATGCTTGTTGTAGAGGTCTGGGAGTTAACAACACATGTTCATTTCTCCTTTGCATCACACTATACTTGGATTTGAATCAAAGATATTCACGATATTGGTTGGTCCTAAAGTCTTTGATCAAGTCTCAACTTGATGTACAAATCATAAGAAGTAATCAAATACTCCTAATATAAGATAAATCCAAAGGGATATGATCATTCCTACGTCAATCATATGCAAAGTGATGAAAATATATAAGCCCAGTGCCTAGCCCTCACATTCACCATTTGACTACTCAAGCCAAAATGGACTGCAGTGGAAATATGGCTTCACAATTGGTTTTGTGAGTAGTATTTCATCTTCAGTATTGCACGTAGTTAGGTTACTTAACTTTGCATAAATTTCCTGACCCTCTAACCTTAGCTAATAAATCTATTCAACATATGCTAATATGGTTAGAGTTGTATGCAATGACTTCACATTATCAACTAAGATCACATGAAGTAGTAGAACACAAAAACTAGGTTGTCTTGAATAGTTTTTAATCTAATCCACAACTATGAAACCATCTCAGAATTTTTGGTAGTCCATACTCAAACATAATCATGCGATGTAATTATCTTTGCACAAGACTAATTTGCATGAGACTAGTTGAAAGACCAATTGAAGTCAAAATTCAATAGGGTAACATAAGAAACTAGCACAGGATTAAGGTTCGACCATTGCATAGGACTGATTTTACAAATGCTAGATTATAATTGCTCCTACTAAGAGTCTGTGAACTGACCAAAATAAAATTAACCTGCTCGAGAATACTAAAAATGAAGTAAGGCAGTAAGCAGGGTCGATCCACAGAGAGCAGTGAGAAATTATTTATTTGCAAAAACAAAAAAAAATAAAATAAAGTTGATAGAAAGAAGCAACAAGATTAAAAAGTCGCAAACAGAAATAAAAAGCAAGAATAGAATAAGCAGAAATTCAACTATGATAAAAAAATTCAGCTAAGGTACTTCTCCGTTCAATCCTTTTAGTTGATCACAGATACAAAAGATGAATATTAAGCATTCAAGTAGATAGAGTTATAGCCAACGATGACACACTCAATTGACCAATCCCTTCCTACCTATTCGATAGTCCCAAGATGCCCTGCAGACTATTTTTCTAACCACTAAATAACCCCCGGGACACCCTGACAAGGTTTAATCTATGGCAACAATTAGAACAAAAGAGACCTCTATCCTAGCCAATGAAACCGAAAATGTCGTGATTCAGTTAAACTAGATTATTCAGTTCCATAACAATGAACAATGCCCAAACCACATAAATTCAAGTTATTTGTCAACTATATTACTGAGTTCGTAACTAAATATGACATTCATATAAAGGATAACGCAGCGGAAATAATAAAAAAATTTATGCTAGAATTCCACCAAGGATCCATGCACTTCAACATAAACGATTAGGGTTAGGGTTTTACCTTGAAAAACAAAGCTCGATTGTATGAACTAATGAATTGTTGATGTAGCTTTTAGTATAAACAAACCCTTTCACCCACATTGCCTTTGCGTGAACGTGACCAATGGTATCCACACGAACGAACTTCCTTGGATTGGTAGAGTGTACTAGCACTTAGAATCTCTGTTCTAATTCTCATAAATAATTTTCTCTCTTTGTTTGTGACACTCACAAATTCGGCCAAGCCATGAAGAATATGACAAGGGTGTGCTCCTATTTATAGGCAGATGGAAAATCCTAAATGGGTGCACTAGGGTTAGACAAAACCTTCTCCTTGTCCCTCAAGAATTCGGCCAACCCTAATCAAGGAAGAGTGTGCCAAATTTCTTCCTTGATTGGGTGTCGAATTTCCTCTTCCTTGGCCACCAAGGATTCAGCCTCTCTCCCTTTTAGGAAGGGTGTGCCGAATTCCTCCTACTCCAACTAGGCTTTTTCTCTTCTTGTCACACAAGAATATATGCTTTCTAATTAATTAAGTAAACTAATTAGGGTGTGACTCTTCTTGTCATATAAGAATAAGAAATCCTAAAAAATAGGAGTTGTGGCCAAAATTCCTAGGGTTTTTATTAAGTTATTGGGCTTTTAATTATATGATACATTATCATCAAATAAATCACACTATTATTATATCTATGGGCCGAATTTATGTCACACATAAATAAACCCAAAACAATATTAATAAGTGAATTAAATTAAAATTTTATTACATTAATGGATCATATCTTATATCATAAATAAGATATAAATCATAAAATCCTGAATTATTATTAATAATTAATCAAATTAATTATCCTAATAATTCAATTGCCAAACGAGAGAACATTTGCAATCTAATCCAATCCAATTCGTTTTAGTGTGTGACCCAATAGGCCCACTCGAAATTGGCAATAGACCTCGTCCCAAACACTTGGGCCCAAAGTCCATAAGGGATATCTAGTAATACATTATGGCAACCCAAAATTGAGTGGCATCAGTGATCCAATTTAACCTTTCACATTTTGATATTTAGTCCTATTGTCTCACGATATCTATATTAAGCATAAGACATGGTGACATGTCAACCTTATATACTTAATGCGTTTCTTGATACCAAGTAGATTGATATACAAATGACATTGATAAACCCTTTTATCAATTCATTTGAGTATGCATACATTCCATCAATCCTACTCATCAAGTGGCCTAAAGATATTACTCTTCATAAGAGGAACAAATCCATCACTT
>CAODLS014396792.1:0-20300 GCA_948243855.1 Flueggea neowawraea | reverse complement strand
TTAAATGTTTTAGACAAGTCTGAATCTATAGAAGTAATGAATGTTGATGGTGTGGGCTTACTTGCAGCTA
Organism: Flueggea neowawraea; assembly: GCA_948243855.1. Taxonomy (NCBI): domain Eukaryota; kingdom Viridiplantae; phylum Streptophyta; class Magnoliopsida; order Malpighiales; family Phyllanthaceae; genus Flueggea; species Flueggea neowawraea. Next base: position 20,230 of record CAODLS014396792.1, on the reverse strand, counting down.
GGAGGATTGAATTAAAGATGTAGACTTGCATAAAAAAAAAATAGCAAAGTTCCTATCTTCTTCTCTGGTTTCCACACTTACTTTTAATAAATAAGGTGTTAGATGATGTATGTTTGATCAGTCTCAATAAGTGAAGATATAAATCCTCGCAAATGTCTTGTAGTTGCAGTTAGGATAGAAGCAGAAGATTCCAAGTTGGAATCTTTGCAGTTCCAAAAGTGTGAATTTGGATGGTTCGATATATTTGTTAACTATGCTTCATACCATCTTAGCTTTGAGAAAAAGAAAATAAGATTAATACAAACTAAGTTGTTAAGATAAATACAAACCAAGTTGTTCCCAAGATTTAGCTATTCACAAAACACCAACAGAAGAGTTCTATCAGATTAATTATCTGAGCACCAATAAAACGATTAGTACGTTTAAACTGAAGTGTGCATAAAAAGGGCCGAGTTTTATCTGCTCTCAAATTTGCATAAAGGTATCTCGTGCAACCTTGAGAGCGTTATACGAGGATATGTTTGATTCACGTTAATCAAATGAGGCAATAAAACTGCAGATCCACCCTTTCGACTAGTGTCCGTTGTTAGTTTAATGAAGTTTTACAGGACATGTACTGTCACTTATTCTAAATATATCATATGAAAAATTAAGAAATTAGGTAGTTGTCTTATGCAGAAAAAATCTGTGATGGCAGAGATCCTTATGTGACTTGACCAAATTGAATGGATTATTATTAAAATATAAACTGAAAGTTTGAAAATTGAAAAGCAACCTTTCCAATACTTGCAGCAAAGAGATTTGAATGTTAAAAGAGTTCTAATAGTAATTTGTTGTGTGATATTTTACCTACAGGGAACCCTGCAAATGAAATTGTTGACATCATTAATCATAATCGAACATCCCAGAAACTACCACAATTGAATGATAGCCCTGGTCTTGGATGCATGGCTTTGCAATATGTTGAACTGTGCAACGGTAACTGCAGCAATGGTGCTGTGAACTGCAAACCTCCTGAAGATGACTTCACTGAAGTTTTTGCTCCAAATTGTGGTGTAGAACTACCTACATTCGGCACCATAACTGGTCACATTGTTGCTTGTCATTCAAAGTATGTTGAGCCATCACTAGCCTTTTCAAATGTTCTTGTTAAAGACAATAAAACTTTATCAATTTTGAGAAACAAATCACATACCGAGGTGGGAGTAGGCTTGGTTGGTGGTCGTAAAGGCACCTTCTTTTGGTGTATTCTGTTCACAGATGGCAAGAAGAATTCTACTTTTGTTCTCGAAGACCATGGTGCTGGAATCAAGCAGAAGAAAGGATGCTTCAGCGGAAGCACTTATCCTTGCAGCAGTGGACAGAAGGTCACTGTGTTGTTGAACCACATTTTGATGGCTTTTCTCTGTATTTTCCTATTACAACCATTTTTTCCAAACATGGGTTCAAGAATGTGAATTATCGGATCAAAAACAGCTTTTGTGGAGATTCTGTGGCTGTTTGAGACACGCAACCCTATTGTAAAAGATCTTTCATGAAAGACCGAAATTTTTTCACAACTTCCCTTGTGAGTTTGCTTTTTTTAGTTTTCTCAGGAAGAGGTGACTATGAGTTGCTAAATTCTGAAATGTTCATTTCTTTTCTGTAAAAAGTTCTGAAATATTTTCACTCACTGCACGTATTATGTTCTGTGAAGCAGGTTTAAGTTAACATTTCTTAGAATACTGATATCCTCCTTGTGGGCTGGTACTTTGTTGACATATATTGAAGCCAAGATTGACTGTGAAATATTGAACATCAAAGAAACTTCAATGCAACAGTCTCATACGTAAATGCAAATTATTTAATAGGTTCTGAGTGGTTCATTATCTTTCCTTTCCTCTCTTGGTTGAGAGCTTCCACAAAATTGGGGTCAAGAATCTCTGGGTTGAGCTTTCTGTAACTAGGCCTGGTCAATACTAGCAGCTAAGCCCAATGATAGCTAGCCAACTTGCAAGTAGAAGCAGAGTGGTCTTCTTCTCCATGAAATGTAAGGGTCATTTTAGTTTATTTCCTCTAATTCAGAAACAGGATCTGTTTAATTTCATTTCCATTTAAATCCAGTTTGCACTAGTCACCCTCTCCATGATGCCAGAGGCGACCAAATTCCATACACGTCAAGGCTTGTCGTGTGTCCTATATGATCATGTTACCAGTTTGTCTTGGTGTTGGAAGAGATGAATGCGTAGACTTATCTGGAGAGTACTTCTTGGCTTCTTGTTTGTTCGCAACCATGCTTGACAAAGTCGGCATTCAATTCTCGATGGGACTTAATTTTTGACACAACTCATCAATTTGGTTCATGAGTTTTGGATTAAACAGAGGGGAGAATACCATCGTAGCTAGCTCTATCAGCAGCAACACCAAATTGGACCACACTATGCACCAAATCTCTAGTGTAGTCACATGTTAGGCATAGCATTATTAATTAAAATTTAGGCATTTAATGTAGACCTATATTTCATTTACAGAACCTGATTACAGTGACAATAAAGATAAACATGAATGCCAGACCCAAAAAAAAAAAAGACAATAAACATGACTGAGTAAACGTTGGGTACTCTCCTACCGTTTGGTTGGGGGGTTTAATATATATAGCACTTGCATGGAAAATGTTATTACTATAAACCAAACCTTGCCTTTTTGGTAATGCCGATTCGTTGATCAGACACTATAGTAAAGTTTTATGGTGTTTATGAAACTCAAAGAAAAATGTTATTAATCACGGATTACATGTAATTCAACGAATTGGACCACATTAATTAAGTGAACATAGGTTTTTCATAAATCTAATCACATGACATGGTGCACGAGTTGCTCAAATACACTCAACAGGTAGCCGCAGGTTTATATGTCGTATAGTTAATTATGAATTGGAATCTAAGGAATGAACTCATATTCTACATATCAATAAATTTGGATCATAGCATTAAGTTAAGCTCCTAACAGACATTATTTTTCTGAATTATAAGGCCACACTCTTTACGTGCACTTGCCAACATCAAAGACGTAACAAATATTGGACATCCAGCTTCCAGCATAAGTTGATTAGATGAGCAATTAATTCAAGCTGCCCATAATTCTATCCGCTAGATCAACTGGCAATGAATTCTTTATGTAATCAAAATATTTGCACAAATGCAAAGTAAGTTGCTCCCAATCCCATGCTTCGCAAACAAACAAGAATAATTGAAAAGAAGCAGAATATTAAAATCCATCTAACATGGAATTCTCATGACTAGAAAAAGTTGAAGCTATCCTTGGACCATGAAACGTACAACGCCACTCCACAAGTTTTTGGTATACGTCTATGATCATGTAATCATCACTGACAAAAAGCTTGGAAAGTATATACTTGTGGTTCCACATTTGTCCATAAAAAGCAATCCACCATCCCAAAATCGGATCAAATCAACCAATATTTCTCAAAGGGATTCAGTAATATGTCTGTACTCCAAAAGAAACCCTTTAAAAAAAACCAAACAAATTGTAAATCTCTTACTTTATCTACACAAGGGTACTAGATTGAGGGAGTTGAAAGCAAGGTACCTGCTTCTCCATTCCCTTCATTTGCTTTATCCACTCCATTCTCTTCTTTTCCTGTCAAAATCGCAACAGCACTTTTTGCTTTGACTTTCTCCGCCGTACATAGAGAGAGTGGAGATAGCAAAATATTGGTAGACAAACCAAAAATGTTGAATTTACCAACTTAACCCCGATTCATATTCCCATATTTACCAATTATACCCCTGAGAACCAACGAAACACTTCGCTGATCTCCTCCCCTACACGAGCCGCTTCCACGTCATACTCTCCTCCTCCCACGCTCTCACTCCGGCGACTACTCCCTGCGAAGAACCTTCCAGAACTTCTAAACGACATTGCGCGCGATGAAACCGACGCAGACAGCCTATCTACATAGTCCTTCAACCAACTCCTCCCGGCGGCCACCTCTTCGGCGAGTGCAATCTGTTCCTCCGCTGGAGCTCTCCCTCCAATGTCCTTATCCGATACACTTCTTTGATGGTGAAGAGCGTTCCCCATGCTTATCTCCGAGTCTTCCTCGACAATGTACTCGAACGAACCGATTGAATACGAGCTTCAGCCGAGTCCTGGCGGCGGCTGATCGAGCCGATCTCTAGCCGGAAACTGTTGGCTCCAACTGCTGCTTCATTTGACGATAACGTCTCCAGGACGTCTGATTCGGATGCGTGAATTGAGGAACGACAGAGCAGACAAGTTTGATTAGAGACGAGCCACGTGTCAATGCACTGAGCGTGAAAGGCGTGACAGCAGAGAGGAAGCAGACGGAGCTGATCGTTCGACTCGAATCTGGAGAGGCACACGGCGCAGTCAGCTGCAGAAGTGGAGGACCCACGGCGCTTGATGGCGGAGTAGGAGAAAAGAGGGAGAGAATCTAGTATTGGCTGCTCCGGAATCTCTGGTGAAACACGGTTAGCTGAGTGGCGGTTGGAGGTGATGGTGGTGGAGGAAGATGACGTCGGAGAGAGGCGACGGAGGCAGAGAGAAACGGAGACTAGAAGTGTTATACAAAGGATCAATATAATAACAAGAATGGTAGGCTTGAGGTTCTGAAACGGAGACGTCGAGTGTGCGTTATCATCGTCGTGGAATCCGAGTAGAGGCGGCGGTGGTGGTGCTTGAAACGACATGGGTCAGTGTCGTAGGATATGGAGAGAGTGAAAATGGGGCGTTTGGCCTTTATATATAAAAGGGGGGCGGGGCGGGGCGATGTTGTGTTAGGAACAACAACTCACACGTGAGATGTGTGTGGTGTGGACACAAATGGGGGTGTGGTGGAGTTGGACGATGGTGGTGCAATGTTTGAGTCACCCACAGAAAAGGAGAGAAAGAACAAAATGAAAATTCCAGGTAAGACAAAGAAGAGTAAAATTTCAAAAAAGGAAAGGAAAAAGAATTCCATCTAGTCCATTGGAATTGGATCTTCTTTGCCGAAGAGCTTTGATTTCTTTCTCATGTTTTTTCCTTTCAACTACATCTGGTATCTTTGTCTTTTTTGGTGTTTTCCCACACATGCTGGAAGACTAACTAGTAAGATGTGAATGACTCAATGGAAAAGCCATCTACTGGTATACATTAATCAAGCTCAAATCTAAATTGGACCTTATGATAAGAGTTCCACAATGCTATACTACAATTTACAGGTTCACCTTGTTTCTTTTGATACTGAACAGAACATTCTGTCAACTTCCAACAGAAGCCTCCTTGTATGCTTTATCATCTCGTATGCAAGTGATTTCATCATTCACGAGCTATTTTAGATTAATGCCCCTCATAAACCCTCAAAATTGCTTGCAGCAAAATTTAGATCCATGGACCCATTACAGTTGCCTTGTTTGCTTAATTGTGTAATAGAGGCTAAAAAGAGATACTAATCAAACATAACTATTTGTTTCTATGTATCTAAAAGTTAGATAAAACTATGAACAACACCCCAAATTAGAAGAAAATGATGACGCAATGCTTACTGCTGTGCCTGTGCATCAAGCACTCTGTCCTCAGTTGCAGTTGACAATGTGTGATTCTGTCTCTGTGCTGATGTGTTCCTACAAACCCAGAAAATTAAAACGAAAAAAAAACATTAATTTCGTTTGCTAAAACATCGGATCTCATAAAACTCAAAACCAAGGTGGCTAACCTGACAAACAAAATAGAGATCGACGCAACTAAAACTTTTTCCGGTCTCCTGATCCTCTAAAGATGACTTCAGCAAAAAAGGGGGAAAATTAAAAATGAGTTAGTAACTAATTAGTGAAATTTACGGCTGAAACGATCGAGAAATTGGTGACTTACAGAAGCAAATAGAAGCTAACCAAGTCGTTTGTCAACGTCGGAGAAAACATTGAAGCCGAGCTTCGACTCTAGCTCTTCTTCGGCGTTGCGAATCATCTGCTATAAATCACCTGTGGTTTGAAAATAAAAAACCTGCACTAGCAAGAGACCCGGAACAGAGCTACAAATGACAAAGAGCTGAAATTTTCGGAATCCAAACGAGACAGCAGCAACATCTAGGGCCGAGAGAGACCCAGAAGCATACAAACGAGACACCAGCTAGGGCACACAAATCGCGCTACAAATGTAAAAATTACCTCCTCCCAAAGCGACGACAAAGAGCAGGCAGAGAGAGACCCAGAACAGAGCGACCACTAGACTGAGATAGAGCAGCGAGGTGGTGGAGAGAGCGCCTCGACGAGACGGAGATAGAGTCCTTAGAGAGGAGATCGTCGACAGCAAAGAGTGACGCGAGGGAGAAACACAGCGAGGGGAGAAGATTAGGTCATGGAGAGAGAATTTCACCATATGTTTGGGAAATGTGGTCGAAATAAATTACAAGTATTAGTAATAAATTAGATTAGATTGGAAAAAAATATAATAATTATAAAAATTTTAGTTTATTTAGGATAAATGAATTGTAATTAATTTTAAATAAAAAATTAATAAATAATTGTATTTTTTAAAATAAAAGAGGTATAATGAATTAAATAATTTTATTTTAAATTTATTTTTGTAATATTATATATTAATAAATATTTTTATTTATATTTTTATGGTTTAATTTTTTATTATTTTATGAATTAATAACAAAAATTATCAAATCAAATCATAAAAAAATACTTTAATATTTTTTAGTTTCTACTTCTTACACAAGTAGAGCTAATAGAAAGAACTGACACATGCGTCTTTTACCATTAGATTCAAAATTTGAGAGCTTTCAATTTTTATTTTTTTATATTTGAGGGATTATAAAAGTTTTTCTCATTAATTTTGTGTTGTGACACTCTTTATGCTAGTTAAATTTCCTTGTTCATGCTAATTAGATGTCCTTATTGACAATTTTTCATTTACCGGAGTCGATTTTTACAGCTGATTTGTGAATTATTATCTTAAAAATATTCACTTGCTGCATTAATCAATAGTTTTTTAGACATTCCATGTTACGGGTTGATGAATTTTTCTTGAGATTTGTCCATGCTTTTGTATTTTACTCTCAATGCAATTAATTTTGTGTTGATTTTGGTCTCTAAATGTTAATTTCCAGCTTCTGTTGGATTGCGCTTAACATTAGTCCTTGTGATCCAATATGTTGAGAGGGAACCCAATGTGTGTATCGCCGTAGTGAGTATGCTCGAATTAACCCCTGGGATTGTTACTATTGGTGATTGAATTCAAAGTGTGGATTCTGTCATCCAGTTAGTATTTGAGGACATAATTGTCATCAAAAAAAATTCCCCACTCATATATAAAACCAACGGTAACACTTCAATTTAGAGTGTTATAAACTTGCTCAAAACTAATACAAAATTTAATTCTTCAAAACCCATCAAAATCCTCGAAAACTCTTTAATTAAAACTTTTTATTCATCCCAAATAAGAGTTAATTTTTTTTAATCTCCTTTAACCATTCCATTCCAACCAAAGCACTCCTCCCAAACAAAATATTAGGATTTTTGATTTGGGAAAATATAATACAGTCGAGAGAGAGGAGAGAGAAGGCTTTAGTTTGATACTGAGAAATTTTTTGTGTGCTCTTTTATTATATTTCTTTTATATTCCAGTTATTATTATATTAAATCATTTTCTCTTTACCTAATGATCACAATAAATAGTCCTCAATGAGGACTCTATTTTAGAGTCTCATTGTAGTCACAGCCACAGAATCCCCATTGAAGTGAAAAATAGGGAAAAAATATCATATTTAACAGTTAAGACGAAATGTCAAATTGGAAGTAACTAATTAAGTGGCCACCACTGTTGTCCTCCTCACTTGTGTCTGTACAAGAATTCATAATCTCATTAAATATATTTCTTATCAGAGGCTAACGAAGACACAATGAAGATGGGCAGTGGAGATCGGTATTCTGGGTTCCTTCTCAACTCTTTTTTTTTCTTTCCCAATCTTTTTGCATTTTGTTTTTAATTTCGAGTTTCCTCAATAAACGGAAAACCCCTAAAAGTTACATCTGTAAATTCTTGTTGATTGTAAAATTTCTAGCATGTTAATCAAGAATATAGCTTCTAAGCACCAGCTATTAACCTACCTTTTTTCCCCTGAAAAGTCATCAATTTTGTTACTTTGATTTCGATTGCAAGTGTTGCATTGCTAATAATTTTACAAGATTTGGTAATTTATTCACATTTAGACACAATTTTGGGGTTTGGTTTCGAATTAAACAGTAAACCGTGCTATTGATCCCATAAAACTAAATAGATCTTTACCATGACCACATTCCTTGCGGCTCAAGCAAAAGATGAACAGAACTTTTATTTCACAGTGGTGGCAGATTATCATCAGTCATGTTTAGGAATTAACAAGTTTTGATTTATCTACAATAAGAAACCAGATATGTACTGAAATTCCACCTCATTCGACCTTCTCGATCAACTTGACGCCATGCGCCTGTATGATTTCCAGTGCTGCAAAACCATTGCCAAGCATATTGTTATCAAATACTTCAGTACGAATTTAGTCATTCTATGTTACTGACAAATTTCACTCACCTGGCAGATACACTTCCGGTTCGATAGGCCGTAAGACGCCTCTTGTCTTGACTTTGTTCTCAAGTAAGAGCTGCAGTAAGTTGAAATAAATTGTACTTGTCCAAAATTTACTTGAAAAAAATGTTGTTGAAGTAAAGAAGTACAGCAAATTACCAGAGCTCCAATTGCTGCTGGGACTCCAACAGTGAGGGCCATAGCAGAAGTTGTTTTCCCATTTTTGGTGCTCCCAAATTCCAGTAAAGTTCCCGTTTGGTTCTCTGTGCGCTGGCCGTCAGGGAATTCTACCTCCACTTCATGATGCAGAAGTACCATATCCTGTCATGAATTATGCAGAATGCAATAATTAATCTGTGATTTGGAATCACAATGCTAAATATGTATATAAAGCATATATTACATGACATTTTTCTGCTCAACTACTGTTCAGGGTAACGTACATGTATACCATTCCAAACTAGTGATTTTCTTATTAAAATGCTAGTCGCACTACAATGACACAGCACATAGCGGAATGCCAGAGAAGTAGAAGACATAAATCGGAATGATTGATGAAAATACAGTTCCAATCCTAAATAAATTTTAGAGAAATCTCAAGAATCTTTATTATTGTTGTTGTTGTCCTCAACGTCGTCATTGTTAAAAAATTTTCCACTGAGGAAGACTAATTAAGCAAACCTTAAAGCAACTGGAATGATGTGGTGGTGGTGCCATTATATCACAAAAAACATACCTGTTCTGTGCTGGAATATGCCAACCTTTCTTCCATGCGGAAACAGGTAACATCAAATGCACTTCGACACGAAACTGGAACTTCTGTGTGCTCATGAAATCCTAAAAATCTGATTTAGACAGGAAGGAAAAAACAATAGTGGCTTAAAAATAAGAAACATTGGCCAGATTAAGCAGCATCAAATTATTTCATAGTAAAAAGAAGAATTAGGTAACGGAATATGGATCTTCAAGCGGCTTCTGTTTAGCGTACGTTATAGTTTTGGCTACTTTTATTGCAGTATCTTGTTCTTTCGCATGTCCAAGTGAGACAGTCCTTTCAGCAATGTCTTTTTCTCCTAGCAGAACTCCATCCAAATTTTCAATTTTTAGGAGTTCGCAGAGTAATGTCTTAAACGTAGTTCTTTGTCCATGTCCAAGAAGTGTGTGGTTTTCAGTATTAAAGAAACCAATTCTAGCGAGTATCCCCATTATTTCGCCAAATCCTGCAAAAGGTCATTTATGATCAATTAAAAGGATCTCATTTACTACCATTACAAGTAAATCTCTATTTTTAACTAATTGATTGGGATTACATGTTCAAATCTAGTATTGCAATAATGTATTCCAAAATTAAACTAATCGATGTGACATTGAATTTTTTAAGTTTTTGTGGTTGATAATGACATAAAGGAATGAAAGAGCCGTACCTTCATATCGGAGGGTTCCTCGGAAAACTGTTGATGCTTCGTCTTCTATTCCATATAGTTTGCCATAAACTAAAGAATTTCTATTTGGAAGACATTCTAATGCAAAAGCTGGAAGATGAGGTATTCGAAGTCTCGTAGCTGAATCGTAGAGGCAGTCACCTGCAAATATGTAAAAGTCACAATATCTTTTAAGAAAGCAGTGATTGAAAAACATATTAGAAAATATAAGTGGTGAAAAATGCACCCTATTTGGATCCATCTTAATTTTGTGGCAGCTTACCATCAACATGTACAATTTGACCTTGTGATTTATAAGTGGAAGGATTACGCCCAGCTCGAATGGCTCCTGCAGGACTCCAACTGAAATAAAAATACAGCCAATATTCCATTGAGCTCCGCAGAATATGTAGCATAAGTCAAAAATTGTGTACAAATGTGATGAATGATAATTAGTTTTTCCGTGAACATTTGTGAAATCCTCAACAATGAGATACATCAGGAAAATTTACTGGACATAATATGAACAAGGATAATGAACTACCAATAAAAATTAAATCTAAGTGACAAAGAAAAGAAGAAAAAAGGAATACCAAATACAAATCAATTAAGCATAGGAAAGAAAATAAAAAGAACCCATTCTACATGTTAATTTTCAAGAAAGTCAGAGAATGCAAGTGATTGTAGTCTAAACTGTCAGAGAAAATACCTGAATTTATATGCCAATGGGTTATTTGCAGCTGCAGGAGATGGTAATGCTCCACAGTAAGATCGAAATGATTTTACTTTCCCTTTCCGATCATGTGCTTCATTGATCATCTTCATTGCCATCATATGATCTGATGCCAATGTGCATATTCATAAAAAAATAGGGAAAAAACAAAATTTGAGACAAGAATTCACATGCATTTTTCAGTTTGACATAACATTAAACTGCTTCAAAATCTGAAGGAGACCACTGAATGTTTGAAGTGGTATTCAGCTTGATGGAAGAGGATTAATCCTCCATTATTTTCTATTATACATCAATTTTGAGATCTAACATAGTACTTGAGATGCGACAGGTAATTCGAGAGAAATCCAAAGTTGCCTCCGTTGCTTATTGGAATACGGTTAGCTTCCTTTAGAAAGAAATGGTTTATATAATAAATCTTTGATTTACTTTAATGAAACCTTACTTGGAAAATGAATTGAAGACTATTGGGCATGCAAGAGCTGTATGAAGGATGTTACCAAATCTATACAATGAAATGAGTATGATAGAAGTGTCAATGGAAGAGAAAATGGTTATACAGCTGTAGTTATTTTCTCTTTTTGATTGCTTTTCTAAGTTTTGTGAACAATCTGGGAGTCTAAACTAAAGCTATATTACTGCTGAAAAGCTTTTTTTTTTTGTTGTTGTTGTGGGCTGAAATTAAGGATGTCTCTTGAAATCAAACTAAACTTCTGGTAGTCAACAGGTGTAATTGTATCACAATCCTTTGGTCATATGCTAATTTCTTTGACTGTGTAGGAAGTGCTAGATGAAAGCTAACATTTCACTTCAGAACGCATTTTAAGATTTCTGTGTTAATTATTACTTGACGAATGATAATTTGACAATTAACATTAGCCTGGCCATAACTTTTCAAACCTCCTTTTGTCCTTTCCTCCTATGTTCACCACACGTCCAATCAAATTTATCAAAAGTGGATTGCTGAGATCAATTGTTAATTTTCCTCAATGACAATTATAGTAGTGTTATCATAGAATATAAGATTGTGATAGAAAATTACCTATTCCAGGGTCTAAGCCCATCTCACCAAGAATTGTGATATCTGCAGATTTTGCCTTTTCATCAAGCAGTGACATAGTATCATCCACATAGCTAGCAGTAACCAGATGCCTTTTAAGCTGCACCAAAAGATTTCCAAGTCCTTAAAAGATAGAAGAGAATAATTTCCCTTTTCCTTCGTAACTAGTTGAAGGCCTTCACGTGGAGCGGGCACTTGATATGGCGGTGTTGATTTAATTAGATAGAAAAAATAAAAATGCATTGAACATTTACGTTAACCAATGAAATTAGTCAATTTATTTATTTTTTGTTCACAACGTATTTATCCTTCTAATTTTGTTAAATACAAGTATATCAAAATAAATCAAATGTAGACAACTACAGCTCCCACCTGCGCCTTATGCGGGTTGTTCATCTAGTTTAGTATACAATTAAAAACAAATGATGAACTTTGCAATTGCCTTCACCAAAGACAATATGTTATGAAGTGATGCATTACACCAATTAATTATCATAGAGTATAATTCATTTTAAATTATAAAAGGCAATACATTGTGTCATTTTATGAGGATCTTGGCTTGGTAATAAAGTTGATATCAGACTAGACTAATAGCGTGTAAAATTACCTCGATGCATGCATTTGCTACAATAATATGGCAACTAGGAGGCAATAAGCTCACAACAACCGCAACCTGCATCGACAGCGTAATAAATGTTGAACAATGAGTTCCATCATCCAATTCCCTCTGAGATGATATCATGTAGATGACACCATATAGACATTTAAAAAACATGTTACAGAAATACATACAGATATCTAAACATCTTTTTGAGCATATCAAGAAGTAGCACTTCAGTAAAATTTCTAGCTAAATCATTTGGAAGTCAGCATCCCGCTAAGTGTATTTATATTCATAATGGCTATAATCTATATCAGTATAATATGGTTATGCAGGCTATTTGTGCATCAATTTGAAGCACATCTGACAAGATTGATTACTACCAAGGAGAAGATTTACCTGCGATATATACTCGCAGAGGCTTTCATGATCCATGACATCAAGTTGAACTGCTGTTGCATTTTCAATTCCATCAATAATCTGCAACAAAATTAATGAAAAGAAAAAAAAAGACTTAATTGATGATTCACAGTAAAATGTGCATCTTAAAGGTGCAGGTGGCCCTCGAAATCATAAATAACATGAAATGAAAAATGTTTGAAGTGGTCATATAGAAAAATGCCAAGCCATAAGTTAATCATACAAATTTTACAGCCAAGGCTATTGTTTATTATATACCTCTTCTGCCTGCTTTAGGTAGAGAGATGCAACAATGACATGGACATCATTCTGTTCCTCGCCAGCGGTATCGATGCATGATTTATACCATTCGCAATCTGAACCAATTGATGCTAAAAGCTCAGCAGCTGGTCGACAGACACGGCCTGCACCAATGATTAAAACTGCAGACTGCTTTGTAACATCACATGCCTTCTTGTTGCCATTGTCCTGGACTTTACCCAATTTCAAGAAAATTTTACTTGATTCTTTATCTAATGATCCAAAATTTTCATCTGGGTTAGCTAGAGAAGTTAAATTATCAATAATTTGATCTAGCACAGCTTTATCATCTGCCCCAACCTGTCCCGAAGCAATAAGAAAACTTATGGTCAGAATAATATATCTAAAATATTTTACATTAGCTATGAAGCTTGAGATGACCTGAAAATATGCACATACCTACATTTACATACACAACACATATATGTATAACTTTTGTGGCATCATTAGTAACAAAGATTAGAGTCACTGAATTTTCCATCTGTTAGAGTTATTTGCATAATATACTTGCAAAATTTATAATGAAATTTCCATTGACAATATTGCAACCCACTGTAATTGAAAGATGGCTGAACAAGAACACATATCGTAGTTTCTACTAATGATAGGTAAGCATCACTAAATGTGGCTATCAATCTTCTCTTAAAAAGAAATAGAATGAAAAAAATATCAACTTACTTCAAGTTCAGAGTATGACATAGCACTGGCACTTTGACCCACTTGACATTTGACCAAGTGAAAAGAGCCACCAGCAGTTTCAATAAAATCCAAAGCTTCGTTTATTAGAAACTGATCAAATAAGTGGCCACTCAATGATACCTGACAATGGGTGTGGTGATCGACAGTATCCAAATGGAGACAAAATGATGCAATTCATGAGGATTACAACAAAACATGAATACAAAGAGGGAGAAGGAGAGGAGGAGGGATGGAAAGAAAGGTCCAATTAATAAAGAAAACTGGAAAGACGTACCAATATATTGAACTTCTTCTTGCTATATTGCGAGTTCGCAAGATTACTTGGTGCATCTCTGCATACCAAAACAGAATTTACAGGATCTTTACTACAAAGAGTACAGAAGAAACCAAATTGATTCAATATCATAAATTTTAAGCATCTCAATTATGTATCGGTTATTTAGAAAAAGATTAAAAAGGATGCAGAATTACTTTAAACCTGTGTTTAAACTGAACTGCCAAAAGAAAAGGATACAATAGTTAAAACTAATGTGATGGAAGAAATATTCAATAGAGAATAAGAAGCTTACCCTGTATCAGAATTTCGCATGCGAGGAATATATTCATATAACTGGGTAAGTGCTCCCTGATGAACTATGCAAGCTCTTCGTAAATGTGCAGGCAGCTTCTTAATGTCAGTCGTAGATGCGAAACTACCAATAAATTTGGATAGTATGTCTCCAAAATGTTGTGAAGCCTGTTAAGATTGGACGTTATAATACATGTAAACTAGATTTACAGTTACCTCTGCTGTCCAAATAAGCACGGATCAAATATATTATAGTTGATAAAAAGATGTCTGTGCCAAAAAAACAAACCTCTTTTGCAAACTCTGTTGGAAGAATGTCAATAGATGTACATATTACACCATCACCCTCCATATCTTGATGATACGAATCTTTGAAAGGATCATATCTGATTACCAAAATTCAAAAAGAAAAATGGAATGCAGGCAGTGAATTTTTTTCTGGGAAACATAATAAAAAATACATAGCACACCAAGAAGAAGCATGTAAACCTGCAGAAACAAAAAAAATAGAATAGAGAACAAAACTACATAAGTTGTAACAAAGACTATAAAATTTCAATAGCCAAAAACTTTTTGACATTGAAATGCTGGCAGTAAAATTTTACTTGTATACGTTCTTTGCTATATATTAAAATCATCTTCTTAGCGTCTCATTTTTAATAGCTTCCTGTTCGAGTCTATAATATCATCTAGCATTTTGTTGATAATGAATCATAATTTTCAGATTTTAAGGATCTTTAAGCAGTGAAATCAAAGAGACACAACCTTGATGAAAGATACCAAACAAAGGTGATAAAATCATAGGTTCCTTAAAAAACCTTCAGTATTGCTTTAATAAAGAAACAAACTGCCAACTAAGCATAAGACAGGTACACAGTGGGGATATGACACAAGTTAAATTGATGTGGAGGTAATAATATGTACCTGAAGAATGGGGAATCAATTGATGTTGTTTGGTTGACGAACTCTATAGAACCCCCAATATCACAAGTTATATCAGCAATTCCAAGAAGTGGGCATCCTTTCACCATCAGATGTTGAAGCTGCTCCTTACTTATCAACCGAGGAAATCGCTTTTCCCAGTACATGCAATTGACTGCAAGAGAGCGATTGCATTAAATTATAACAAATAAGACTTCAATATATAGAGTTCTGCATCATTTCGGGTTTCCCAGCGACTGCATAAAATTCATGCAGCTTAAAAACAAAAATCACTATGAAACTATGCACGACCAAAAGCTCATTTGCATTAATGGAAACTTCACTGAATGATTTCAGTTTTTCCATCATGAACATGTTAAGCAAAAACAAAAATGATGCTTACCAATAACTGATGCATATGGGGCTACTTTTTCATGGAAAACTGGTTTGTAGTGCTCCGGATGTGCATAATAGTCTGCCTGAGATACATATCACGATATATAGTTAACATGTTTTATCTGACCATTAAATTACTATTCACCAAAGCACTATTTTCTCAGTATTCAAAATAAAAATTAGCTTGCAGTCAAATGGGAGACTTTCTAACTTGCAAAGAACCAAAAGGACGACAATCTATATCAACGAAAGCTGGAAGTAATTCTCAGACACGACATGTTGGTGACCAAGCAGATTTCCAGACCGTAGAAATGGTAATTTTAACTAAGCCTAAGGTAAGATCTATAATATAGAGATAACAATGCTGCATGTAGGAATACGTTATCTAATGTGATAAATTAATATGTAGGAGAGTAACAGTAATTAAGACAAGAACTAGAAACATAAATGGACAGACTGCTTACTCTATCAAATGGTTTTGATGGATGATCTATGTGTTCCACCATGTCTTCACAAGTCACAACACAACAATTCACTTGATATACTCTCTTTGATGTTCTTGTAGTTTTATTGGGATCCTTGGCCTATGTATAAAAGAGAATTTCAGTCAGATATGCATCAAAGAATGTAGCATTATGTAACTAGCACATGCAGCAGTATGTGACTAGACAGACAAAGAAAAGAGAATGTCATGATAATCCACATACACCATTTTGAGATTATGAGGCAGAAAGAACATATAGCTACAAAGAAACGATGATGTATGTAAATAGGGATGGAAACTGACACATCCCAGGATAGTGTTGCGGCTGATATTCATGATACTTATCAGAGACCACAAATTGCCTACTCAAAACTCTTATGTCCAACCTCTGCCATACCCTTTATTTTTCACTTGTAGTGAATTGTTCATCTTGACTTTTTCATAACAGAAATATGACTCTAGAAAATGTAAAGCAAGTGGGCTCTCATGCCATAAACTAATCGCGCTTTCTCTTCCACTGAAAATGATCAAGAAGAGCGTTCTAGCTTACTTGAATAATAACAATTAACAACATATACAAGGTGCATCTTTCTTATTTTGACTGTCAAAAACATCAAGTACGCTGTTGGACCATCAGTTTTCCCCCAGAACTGTTACCTAGAATACAATTTCCTGATAACAATATGAAGAAAATTCACCTTCCCTGTAAGGCATGCTAGGCAGAACGTTTTCAATTATGCAACAACTTTCCAGGGAGAAAAGAAAGAAACAAGAAAATTGTGGTTGTTCAACCCGCCCATTAATCATTTTCCTGAGGACTTACATATTTTCACAAAAGTCTTCCCAGTTTAAGGTACATAAAAAGCAGCAAGTGGGGAATGTTCAACTTTTCAGAGAACAAATATGAATGCAACGAACCGCAAAAAAAGGAAAACAACTGAAATGAAGTTTCAGCTTGTGAATCTTTACATAATGTAGTCATGTTGGAACCCATAGGTGCAGGGGAATAAGAATAATGCTGATCATCACCAGACTTACTTGTGCAAATAATTCTGGAAGTCTGCTTGGATCAACAAATGTGTGAGGAAGAAGCTTAAATATCTCCTGTGCACCATGAGAAACTATAATGGAAAAAGAAAAGAAACACAAGATTTCTTAGAGAACAAAAATACTGCAATATTTAGTGGTGATAAAAGTGAACATAAGAACAGACAACTCTTTATCTAAACACAAAAACAAGATGGTGATCCCATTAATTCTCAAAAAAATTGCCAAAATTTTTGCAGAAGAATTTCAATATAAACTAAAATCCTCACGTTGTGCACCAGGAAGATAACATATATAATGCGACATCTGCATCATTCATTTTAACATAAACGGAATGTATCAATGATAACTTCGTTGATGGCTAGAAATGAAACAAGCATTGTTACCATTTCCCGAACCAGTGAAGACAAAAACCAAAGGACAGATTCCAGATGGCAGACCAAATGTTGATATCTCTTCACCGACAGAAATTACAGCAGCTTTTGCAGCAGCCAAGGAAGGATACATATAAGATGACCCCAATGAGAGGAACGGAGTTGAGTAGCCAAGGGTTAAATACCCTAAACATCAAAAAGAGAACAGGTGTGAATATTTCCTCACAAGTTTATGCCAAAAAATAGCATTCAAGTTATTTTAGTGAAACAGGATATTCAACCTATATGAGCACATGAATGTACAATGTCTCCCTAACTTATTGAGAAATGATGAGAAATAAAACATAATTCTGCAATCATTTCGTCATTTACATAAAAATGAAACAGGAAATAACAATCAAGAGACAGTGCTCAGAGTTGCTAAAATTATACAATCAATAATAAAATGAAACAAGTTGAAACGGTTTCAGTAAACTGAACACATAAACATCAGCAAACTTATCTCCAGGTTAGGGAGCTCACTCTGTCCTAACCCGCGCAAGAAGTCAATTAGTCCTGCTCTGCCAGCATATTTTCCAAAAGCAAGTAATCTTTTTCCATGATCCCCAACGATTAGCTCATAATCATACAATGTACCCCTTTCAGCTATAATCTAGACAACAAAGAAAAAATCGATACAAGTTTTATGACCATCAATTAATCGCCATATAGAAAATGAATTCAACAAGGATGTTTACCTTATCCAACAATGGCATATTTTCTCTTTGAGCCTTGTGAGTATGAGAGAAGAAGGCATAAGCCCTATCTGGGAGTATCATCTCCAGCTGCACTAAGCAAAAACAGTCAATTAAATGTTTGATCCTGCTCGTGAATTTTTCTTTCCCCAAAATGTATTTATTTAGCACCTTTGGCTGTTTAATTCCTACTATAAGACCGCATTCAGACAAATCATCTGAAATTTCACAGCCAACATCCTCATACATAGCATCATGATGGATTCGCTTCGTAGATGGCTGCACAATTATACGAGCCACACCTGTTGTACTGCTTCCGCTGTGTAGAAGGCGAGCACAGTGCGCCGGTGTTAGAGGCACTCTTCTTTCCCATTGGTTCACTGACTCTGAAAGTATTCCAACAGCTCCATTCCCAAGCATCATGCAACTTCACCTGTTCTACCAGAAATAAATTATCAACATCAAAAACTAACTAACAATTAACACAAAAACCCAAAATCCTATAAAAACTCATGCTAGCTATCACAATGCAATTGCACCCGAAACAGAGTGACGTCTAACCAATCAGACAGTTATGATTGTTTGATTAAACGCATAAAAACATAAAAATCGATATGCAGAATTTGAGGAAAAATTAAAATCCACACAAACGTAAACCCGAAATAGCCATCAAAATCCTAATACAATTTGAAACAGAGCAAAGGCATCAGAATTAGTTTAACGAAATCAAACAGCATTAACTTAACAAACTAATGACCGAAGAAGATTTATGATTTCAACAAAACAGAAGCGATCATAAAAGACACTTTCGTCTTGTTTGATTAACAATTCAGCTGATCGCAGTTTCACGTCAAAAAAAAACCATATTGGATTTAATTTAAAATTTTGTGTTGCTTTGTAGATACCTTAAAAGGTAAACAAAAAGGAGAGATACAATAACGTCAATTCATTAGAAAGATTACATCGCTAAACCTTGTATCCTACGACATGCACATATAACAGCAAAACGAAGAGGGAGAGAGAGACCGAGAAAGAGAGGAACCTGTTTGATCGTCTGATTCTGACAAGGAAAAGCTTATGATCAATGCTGTAAAGTGTATGAGAAGATGATAAGCTTATCAATGCATTAAGTCATTTCATTCAATTAATTACTAAAAATTCTTGGCCGAAACGGATGAGATATCATGTCACAATCATGGGATGTCGATGAAAGGCTTTGATAGGGATATGACGTGGATAACTCCGAAAGTTGTGGGTCCCACTTGGCTTACGTGTAGTGAGGTTGGTGACCGAGTTCAGCAATTGAATTAGCCCACGTAAAGTCCCATTTTCTTGAATTTTTTGTACCCAAAGCGCAAATGCGATTTCTTGAAATTTCGGATCTTATCTGTATTATTTTTATCTATTGTGGACCATATCCTTTACAATCACACGTTAAACTCATTTATTAGGATATTTTTTTATTTTGATCTTATTTATTCTCATAATTTTATTTTTAAAAAAATTAGTTATTTAAAGAAAAATATTTTTATAAATGCTTATTAATTTTGACTGAATATTATTATAGTATCATATTTTTACAACTATAATTATAACATTTCTAACAATCTCTACAATTTAAAGAACAAAATATATTATTTAATTTTATTTTATTCTATTATTTATCTCAAAATTTAAAATTAATTTATTTTTTCACTTCAATAATTAATATTTTAATGTCTAAATTTAAAAATAAGAAAATGAGTGAAATTTTGCTTTATGTATATATAAAACAAAATTTTATTCCTTTCCCTATTTTTAAATTTAATAATAAAATACTAATTATTAAAAAAATAAAATAAATTTAAATTTTAAAATAAATAATAAAATAAATTTAAATTAAATAATATATTTTTACT
>CAODLS014396510.1:0-12654 GCA_948243855.1 Flueggea neowawraea | reverse complement strand
CGTTTGGTTCTTCCGCGCTCAGTGAGTGCCCTATTGTTCGAGCCGAATTGGATTATGTTAGTTGCTCCACACTGGGTAGTGGGTTATGGATTTGCAGTTGTTAAACAAATGTTTAACGGTTTTATTTAAATTATTTATTTATTATTTTGTTATTATGAATATATATTTTAATTATATTCGATAATATTATTTTTGAGAAAGCATATCTTTGTTAAATTGTTTAATAAGGTAAATAAGCCGATTAAAAATATGAATTTGGGTGGTTTCTGTTCTCCGAGGCTTGTGCGAGATGGGCCGGGCTTCCACAGACGGTTCGCCTCGTACGCCGGTCGCAGTCCCGAGAATAGATAGTGACACTTATATACATCAATAAATGAGCGTAATTTAAAACCGTCAACCGAAAATTCATTAAATTAAATTTCTTATAAAAATTTGTGAACTCCTTTTTTAACACACGTGTTGACTATTATAGACTTTTTGGAAAAATCAGATATTTATTTTGGTTGCCAATATTTTTTTAGCAAAAAAAAATTAATTTCTCGTGAAAATATCTCGATTTATTACAAAAATAGTATTTTTAATTTAGTGTTTATTTTTCTTACATTTTGATAGTTGGAAACTTGGATAACATTTGTGAGTTTTAGTATTTATTTTTATAATAAACGTTAAATTCTCCCATTTGTTTATCCTCTATAACTCATTACGCACAGCCAAAAAAAAAAAAGAAATTGATTGCTTGATAAGATTCAAAAAATTCCGCAGCAATTTTTTTTTTAATGATAGAGGGGTCAACGAAAGTCCAAATTAATTATTTTATTCCCTATCAAGGGACCGCGACAAATTAACAATCATACTTCTTATTGTTTTGTTACACATTTTATGTTTTCTTAAAGTAGTGTTTAACATAACAATAGACTTTTAATTTATTGATATTGAATTTAATTTTTCATAAGAGTAAAAAAAGGTAGTAAATAACATGATATTATTAAAAAAAAACACGTTCTTTTGATTAGATAAATTATTTAGTCTATCAAAACTATAATTTACCAGACAAAAAGGCCATGGACGTGATATTTTCCTCAACATTTTGGCAAAAGTGGTTGTTGAAAGTTGAAAGTTGAAACTTCCATCCAGGGGAGCAAAATACTGCAGATGGAAATAATTTATATGGGGTGAGCAACTCCTTTTGTGGTCGACTGATAATTAGTTGTAAATTTATTCAGAAAATTATTAATTGGATTTCCATCTTACAAGTTTCTCCAGCTGTGAGGCTTGCCAAGTCAACGGTTGACTTTAACTTTCCTGTGTTGTGGTGTGTATTTTATTTTTCTCGGCCTTCCAAACCTGAAAGCCGCCTGTGGAGCTCTAACGTCGAGTCAACTGAGGCACCCGAAGAATTAATTTATGCAGAAAGAAGCTTCCTTCTCATAATAGTTATACTGGTAGTTGAATGACTTGGGTGCCACAACTTACTATTCATGTGTCTACAAGTTTGGCGAACCAAATAGATGTCTGTATCAGTTGTTATCATTTGGGCTTTTTTATTTATTGTTTTCTTTGGATCAACCTGATTAATTGAACTTGGAACGACCATTGACCCGTCAAACATATCATCTTCCACTTGTAAACAGATATTTTTATGGAATATTCTCCTATAAGATTAGTAATAGGATTATCCAATACACACAGCATTCACATGAATATTTTTGTTGTCATTTACGTGAGAATTCTGTGACTTGAGAGGGAAATATATATCTTAGACACAGCATTTTGCTCTAGAGGTCTCCAGTCTCCGTCGACTTAGCAGCCTTTCTTTATTATCTCGCACGAATTTTGTACTATTCCTACTTTAAAACATGGTATAATTATTTGTAAATTTCCTTATATTTAATTGTCAAATAAGACAGCTCTTACTTCTAGACAACAGTACCATGTGACCTTTTCTTGTAATTGTGCCCTTAATTATCCAGAAATTCTGATTTCAAAAAAAAAAATTATCCAGAAATTCTGATCTAAGAATGACTCAAGCTCGTACGTATAATCATTAATGACGTACGTGAAGTGTGAGTGATCCGATCCGTCGGCTACCATTTGAACTTCACCGATGAACGACGTGTCGTACTAAGGCAACTTCATAGATGAGCGACTTGTCATTTTGTGATCGCCGACCTACTCTGTGTTAGTTGTTCCTTGATGGATGCTTTCTCATTTGCTTAAAAACGACTCATCGAGTACGTGAGCCGCGGTCGTTCGTCAATGAACAGTTGTGAGATTTTAATAATTGATGTCACACATCACCCATCATTGTTAACCTAACAATGGATTACACTCTCTGCTTAGTTTCAACCTCTTTTAGGTAGCAATATTTATATAAGATTGTACAAGACTGCAATTTAACTGATCCGTTTTGAGTGTTTACATTTGGCTTGATTAAAAAATATTCAGTTTGAATTTGATTCAAGTTACATTTCGTATTTATGCATGTTGGTTGTTCAAGTTGATTTAGAGTTCTAGTTATTATAAATTTGTTTAGATTTTGACTTAATTTGAAATTTACTTATTTCACTCTTTATATTTTGGAATAAATCGGATGGCTATGAGCCTATGAATAATTTTAAAATATACAAGATTTGAAAATAATGATAAATTCATTTACTTTTTTTTTTGAATTAGCTTCTATATTTCTTGAAATAAACGAGGAATACTCAGTTGAACTAAAGAGCAAAATCTGCTTCTCTCTTGATTTAGTGAAAAAATGCATAATTATGTCGCTGCCGCGTCCTCTGGATCCCACTCCTAATCGATTGCCGACTTACTAAGACTCAATCTCAGTGAGCCATACACTATAGATTGGTTTGGTGCAGTAGAATCCCATATACCATTTATACCAGTGAAGCAGTGATAATTAAGTGAGTAAACAAAGAAAACTAAGAGATAATCACTGGTGCCATTATCAATGGTGGGTCATGCCGAGTTAGTTGTTGATGATGGACATTACGAGACTCTTATTTAATAATCAGTCAGATAAGACCCTTTAATTTAAAGCCGAGTTTAATTCCACCTCCTTACACAGTGTAATCGTCCCCCCAGCTGTTGACTGCTTCCAAGTTTTTCTCTTTTCTCCTTCAAAACTTATACTGAACCAGTGTTTGGATCCATCCTAATATTTATTTCCCAATTCAGCACCTGTTCCGCACGTAAATCCCACCCCTTTTACACTTTATTTTATATATTAATTTCCTTGGATTTTCTCTGTCTATTAAATTAAACAAGAAAAACGTGTTCAAATCATGTAGTAATTGTTATGACGTGTCGATCAGCTCTACAAGTTACCTTTTCCAACGAGGGTTACTTAGTCCAATTGTGGTTTTACCGTCAAATTGGTTTCAGACTCTGTTTTTGGAATCTGTGTATTTGGATCAGACATGTCAATTCTTCACGCCTCCTTCGTAGTTCATACACTATTGCTACTGCAAAGCGCCTTTTACTTTGCCAAAAGGTTTATCGAATCAGTAGTACAGGTTGGTTTACTCGTGGCTGCCAATTGGCGATAGCATTGACCCTAGTTGCTCATGTGCTTGCGTTGGCAATACTTAATTTAGAATAGAAATGTCAGCTGATGGCAAGTTGTGTTGTCTCCGAAAGACATGATTGG
The DNA here is from genome assembly GCA_948243855.1 of Flueggea neowawraea. Lineage (NCBI taxonomy): Eukaryota > Viridiplantae > Streptophyta > Magnoliopsida > Malpighiales > Phyllanthaceae > Flueggea > Flueggea neowawraea. The sequence goes on along the minus strand of CAODLS014396510.1, from coordinate 8,999 downwards.
ATCCTCATCTTAATAGGGACTTGATGTATTCTTCGCCAGCTCAATCTTTAATTTAGCGAACTCCTACTCAACATCGTCCGGGTTAATTTCCCTCATTTTTCTCGTTAAACAATTCTTTAGAACATTAACCATAAATTATCAAACAATAAATTAAAAATATTTCAGTCCAAAACAAGAAACAAAAATTAGCTGTGTGAGTTTGTGAGCTTGAAAACGACAGCAAAACGTAACAATCTTAGATTTGAGGCATGTGCATCTAACTTGCACAAATGTGATGAAAACAAAAGATTCCGGTTTAAAATGTAAGGAATACATCGTATGAGAAATCCCATAAACGTGAAAGAGAAATGAAATAGAAAAAAGCAATTTTAAGAGTTTGGTGAATGCCCAGCGAAGCGAATGCACCACATGGAAGATCCCAAAACAAGACATAACTGATGCCGCTCAAGCTGGACATTGCGTGTCGATGTGGTGGCCCATTAGAAAAAGACGAACAACGAAACAAGCCCACCTGTCATCCTAATCACTTCCTTCCACACCAAAACAACGATTCCACACTGCCCCCACCATTTTCTTCCTTCTTATCCACACAAACTTATCAATTATCATCACCACCACTCCACCATTAATTTCTCTTTTTTTAAAAGTTTTAAAAATTAAAGTTTTGGTAATATATAACTACTTAATTAGGAACAATACAAAGTAAGCATGAATCTCATGGGAGTGGTGGTGGGTGAAGTTTTGGTATACGCAACAGTTAAAACCGTCACTCTCTTACTTTCATGTGTTTTTGCCTTCTCTTCGCTGCGTGATGAGTTCATGCTCAAAAGTGGCTTCCAACCGAAACTCTTCAACAAACTCTACTGCCACCTCGTCCCTAACGCGGTTCTATTGTTCCTTCGTTGACGCCGTCAATTTCTTCGGGATTTCGTTTCACACCCATTATACTTTCTTAAGAAATAACTCAATTCTGTTAAAAAAAAAGAAGAAGAAATAACTCAATTAAGAAGTAACTTAGTAAATTAAATAAATAATTGAATTGAATTTTCCAAATATGACAACTGAGCAATTGACACGGTCGAGTTCAACTTCCAACTGCTATGTACACAAAAAATTTCAATATAAAAAAATAATAATAAATTACATCCCAAAAAGCCGTAAATTAATCTTTTCCTAAATCCAATTCCTAAAACACCCCTACAGAATCCCTAAAATTTCTATTTTCACTGGTCTTGAGAAACTTCCACTTTTGGCTCCAGCAACAGCCGCGGCTTCTTCGCCGGCGAAGGGCTCATGACTTCATCGTCACCAGAGATAAAGAAATCCGCGCCGAACTCGGGCAAGGTTGGGAGGTTCAAGTCAAACTCCGGTCGGTGACTGAGGCTGAGGTTGTTATGAGTATTAGTGGAGCCAACGCCTTCCGAAGTAGTTGACGCTGTGACTCCGCTCTTTTCGGCGCCGCCGTCGTAGTGACACCTCTTGTGTCCACCAAGAGCTTGTCCAGTAGGAAACGACTTGTGACAGATAGAGCACTCATGGGACCTACCGGTGGCGTTAGAGATCGCGGAGGTAGTGGTGGCCGTAGTTGCGGAAGTCGACGGATGGTCTTCGCCGCCAGCTAGCTTCCTGTGACTAGCTTTGTGTCCACCAAGAGCTTGGTAGGAAGGAAAAGACTTGTGGCAGACGCTACACTTGTAGCTCAACTTTTGATCAGACGACGTCGCAGGAGCCGGAGGTGGAGTCGCAGAACGGTGGCTGTCGGAAGCAGTAGAGGCGGTGGTGCCGCGAGCGAGCATGATTAAACAGAGAGCGAGGTACTCCTCTTCGGTAGGCTGACGTGGACGCTTGGAGCGCTTGCGTTTGGCCCGTGGCTCTCCAAGGCTCTGGTGATTGGAGGAGTCATCGAACAGAAACGACGGCGTAGCGGTGGTAGGAGAGTTGAGAGCTTCTAGTGCCATATGGATGTTTATGATGAGATTACTAAGAGTGTATTGAGAGAGATGAGAAGATGTGGTGTAAAAGGAGAATGAATATGTGTGTTAGGTTGGGTGAGAGTGAGGAGGTTAAGGGTAGGGAGTGCTTATATATAAAGCGGGGTTTGGGTTGGGAGGGGGGAAGTTGCGTGACAGGTGGTGGGAAAGTAAGAGAGAGTGTTGGGGAAGGTAATAAATAAAATGAAAAATAAAAAAAAAGGTTGGGAGTGGAGCACGTGGAGTAATATGGGAAATTGCCGGTGGCCAATTTTGAGTTATTCTTGGTGGCCAAGAGCGAGAAACTGCTGAGTCGGTCAAAGAGTGAGGCCGATTGCCACTGTTTAATATTTGTCACTTTTGGGGGGTAGAGTGAGTGAAGTGAAGACTGGGAAGAAGGGACTTATTCCAAGTCAAATCCTTGATCCAAACGCGGTGTACTAGTCATTTTTTATGCCCCTCTGTTTTTTCTCTTTGAAGCAGCCGGCGGCCGGAGACTTTCACTTTGAGTGAGTGCATGCGCTTGGGTTTGGTAAGTCATTGAAGTGGTTAGTGAACTAAAACAAACTCCACTCTGTTAGCCTTTTTTCAACCCAATCATATAATAATTTACCAAATTACAATTATTTTTATGTAATCAACCTTGAAACAATCACCTCACAACTGATGTGAGATGAGATTGTTTGTGGATTGCTTGCGACGCCTCCCCTTAACTATGCTTAGTTATATTTTTCATCTAATTTTAACTCCAATATTACAATACTATGAATTTATTTTTGTTTTTTATAAATATTCAAAATTATAATAAAAACTTGTTTTAAATTTAAAAAATATAAAAGCATACAAATTATATGAATATAAATATCATATAATTGTAAAATAGTCTCTTTTAATTTTTTTTACATAATATTTTAAATATTTAAATTATATTTTATTTAGATATTCAAAAAATTAGATAACACATGTATTACTTACAATGAAACTACGTGTCAATTATAAAAAACGTTAAATATCAAAAAAGTAAATTTTAACTTTCTTTTATATATATATTTTTTATCGACAACTTTCTTTTATATATATATATATATATATATAGATAGATAGATTGTGTAGATAAATTAAGAAATAATAGTATCAGTTATGGCATCTCTCGCAGGATAAAAGTTGAGAATATTTTCAGCGATGAATTTAAAATATTTTAATTAAAAATTCGGAGCTGAGAATAAAATGTTGGGGTTGTCATGTAATAATAGGAAGTAAGGAGGGCGGTTGAGATAGCAGTGTAGTGTTAAAAGAATTTTGACTTTAGTTCAAACTTCTTAAGAGGATGGATAAAGTCACAGAAGGAAGAAACGGGGAAGCATCCACATAGATTACACGTAACACCGACCTGTGGGTTTCGGGGGGTCCCTTCTTACTTAAAAGCCAATAGCCGTCCAATTATAAAGCTCCAGTTTAGTTGGCCACCCAAATTAAGGAGAAAAGTACGTAATCCGGCCTATCTCTTTGTGATTCATCCATCATATCCAATCTACCCCCACCCCTTCACACCCAACTTTCTGTACTGCTTCACAATTTTCTTCCCATAAATTTCACCGCCAGTAATTATTACTCAATTATATATCAGGATCAACTTTACAAGCATCCCTACTACATCATACTACCACAAAATACAATTTTTTTTCCAGCTTTGCGAATTATGTTTTTTTTTTTTTTAAATAGTGGTGATTATGAATAACAAGTCTTATGGAAATCTTCTTTTCTCCATTTTATGATTCTGCAATAGACATCAAAATCACAAAGTTTTTGCGACAACTCGCTTTATTAGTATGGAAGTTCATTATAGGCCGTTCAAAAGCACTTTCTGTCGTGGATTTGCCGTCTATTTTTTTGGGTAGAAAGTCCATAAGAATAACGAATCATAGACGATGTGATGCTGTTTCTAGATTTTCCTTATGCAACTTGTCACTCCATGCTTACACTATTGGTGAATTTCCAACTTATAAACTAAAAACCTTTCATAAATAACTAGTTCAAAAAAAGAAAGTCCACTTGAGCAAGTAAGTAATGAAGGCTATTTCTAGATGAATTAAAAAAGATTAATAGAATAAGGGGTGAAGGCGAGATAAGTATGCAAAATAAGCAACTACGATGGTGAGTCATTGCTTACCTTTGGTTGGCAAATTGGCACCGGCACAAAACAAATTAAAGTGGTTTGGCACCAGCCAGCGATAATGGTCATGGCTTGCATAATCAAAGTATTCAAGTGTAGCCCACACACGCAACCGAGTGCGAGTGCTATACTAGAGTCCATTACCACACACCGGATTCTTCCTTTCAATGGTACTAAAGTAGCCATCAATATGGTTCTATCTACCGACTCACTGCCCGCTTCCTGCTATTATTATATTCATCCACATCGGATTAACATTTGAGGGATTCGCAAATCCTTCAAGTCAAGTAGTTGACCATTCTGCTACCTATAGCCTCTTCTAGTGCTTCTAAGGCATGCTTTGCTATCTCATTTACGACTCTGATATCACTGTACTATAATTTTACTGATTATTTAGAAGTAGTTTGATTCATAGTTTTTGGGTGGGAATGAGAATGCAAAATGCAGAATTCGATTTCTATTATTTGTGTTTGGTTCACTAAAAATTCACTCTCATTTCCACCCTGCTACGAATAAAATTACCATTTAACTTTGTAATCTAATTGACAAGGAATTGTTAATTAGATTATAATTACTTTATAATTAATTTTAAGAGTATATATTTTTATCATATCTTTTATTTTTTTTCATCTATCATATCTATTATTTATGGAGATTGAAATGAGCTACTTCTAAAAATAGTTATTAACAAATAATTTATAATATTTATTTTTTTCATTTAATATAATTATTATTAATTTAATTTGTTTAATTTAAAATATAAAAATAAAAAATAATCTAAATTCAACCTCAAATTATCTAATCTTTACCTGAACTTTTTATATGTTTTTATTATTTCTTTTATGTATTTTTTTGCATTCTTTTTAATTTATTTCATGTATTGATATACATTTTTTTATCAATTATTTTTTGTGAAATTTGAGTTTATACTATATACAATAATTTATATACATATGTGTGTGTGTAAAATGTTATGATTGATTCCGATTCCGCAACAAATATAAACCAAATAGATAATTGTAAGAATCAGATTTCAATTCCGTATTAAATCAAACAGTTATTATATGAATTATTTTGATTCCGATTCCTATAATACTTAATTCCTATATAATCGATTCCGACGAACAATTTTTGAACCAAACGACCACTTAGTTGTTTAGTTAAAAAAATAATTACGCACTGGAGAGTGGACATGCTATCCAAAATTAGAATAAAAATAAACCAGTAATAATGTGAAATAACTTATGGGCGAATTACATAATACACTCTGTTTCATTGTTTTTTTGTGCTCTTTATGAATATGCTATTTTTTTTTGTTTAAAAACATTGCATTTCAGTTTTTTAAACGGAACTTTTTGTTGTTCGTATGGTGTCCAATTTTAAATAATTGTTTTTATTTTTCCTCCTTTTTTTGTTTTTAATTCATATTTATAGTTTCAAAAATGTGCCTTTTCTCTCTCTGCTTATTTTGTTTCGCGCATTGTCGGTTATTTCTTCTTTAGTTTTTGTTCGATTCTTCAGTTTTTGTTGTTCTTTGTTTGCAATTTGAAAGGTATTATGGCATGAATGTTGTTTTCTTCACTTTTTGGGTAAATGCTTTTAGTTCCTAATTTTCATGATGTTTTGATATTTAGGTTTTCTTGGTCAATACTCGAAGTTCCTTTTCTCAGTTTTTCTGTGGAGTAGTAAGAAAATAGTTACCAAGTATGGAAGCCCAGAGTTCGAGTTTGTCTATCCAAAACACTTGTACCTTAAACACTCCCTCAACCAGTAGATCAAACCTTGTTTCTGATGTAATACAACTTACTTCCTCACTGTCTTTCAAATCTCAGGAAACAAATAAGTTAGAACACCTTGTTAAGTATTCTTATGTTCCAGAAGATGCTCAAGTAGCAGCTACTTCCCCGCCTTTGATGAACCCTTATGTGATTTATCAAAAGCCTAGAGGTGTTACCAATACTCGTCAACTTCTTTCCAGAAGACCTGCTCCCAAAGAGTATGTACAGGCATCCAATCTAAATCATTGTCAGTTGATGGCTACAGAAGCAGAGCAGTATGTTACTATCGAAGTGCCTCAAAGCCTCATTAAGGAGTCTCTTAAACAAGGCTACACCTATTTCCATTAGGGTGTTGTCCGTATGATGCTTACCTACCATGGGCGTAAAGGTTGCCCTGTCACTACAAGATTGGCCCTACTTGATACAAGAGTTTTGGAGTATCAACACGCTGTGATAGGATCTGTCCTCACAACGTTGAATGCATGCACTATTATGCTGACCTTTTTTCCCAACTTTGTCATATCTTTGGCAGACCCAAATTTGTCAACATGTTTAAAGGTTCAGTTGCAAATTAAGGGTGTACAACATATGGCTTCCTCTCACATAGCCACGTTAAACCAACAAGTATGCTACAGAGTGCAAAACCATGTCGTTGATCTAAATGGTTATGGTTCCAATGATGCTCTTTATATTCTTTCAGAGACAGCAGATAAGGTCCCGACCATAGTCCAAACTCCCAAGAAAATGGACTCAGACACTCTGAAGAAATTGATTCCTGAATCCTAGATCACAAATTATGAGAAGGTTAGGTAGGTGGAGAAACATATCCAGTCCTAGGATTATACTTTCCATCGACAGAAGGATGGAACATTTTAAACAATTTACAAGAATCTAGATGAATCAGACAGTTCTAGTTCTAGTTCTCCTATTTTCCAAACAGTTGCAATGATTCAACTAGTCCCTGTTGAAAAGAAGATTTTGATTGTTTATTTTGAAACTTCAGGTCAACCTGTTTACATAAATAAGGTTGATGGACACTTTATTTTGGATGTTGATCCCAATATGTGTGAAGATGGTTGTCTTTGCCAGGTTGACAATGAAGATTTTTCAGAAGACTCTTCGAGAAGGCGAAGAGTTAGAAGACCCTCTTGTAGGGATCATTCTCATCACTCTAAGGATAGAGATGGTGATGCATCACCATGGATTGCTATTTACAAAGAAACTCGGAGGAGTGCTGATCAGAAGCTTGCTGAACAATGGAAGGAAAGATTCCCCCTTCCTATCTATGCAGAAGCCTTGAAGATCCTCAGGCAAGAAGGATGTTGCAATCCTTCTTCAGAAATTGTTCAAAAGACGTCTCCAATTGTCATCCCATATTTTATGGCCTCTTCTACCTCTAAGGTGCCAGATGTATAGGATGAATATGAATATCCCCTTTTGATTCCATATACCACCTCACATGGAATCCCTCTTCTTCCATTTACAAAGCCTAAAATGATTAGAGCTGATGGTTCTTACGAACCTTTGTCGTAAGGAGAAGAGGCTTTTCAAGTGGTTCTCCTAGAGTAAACAAGTTGAGAAAGCTTGTGATTGTTCTTTCTTGCAAATCAAATGCAAGGATAAAAACTGTGATTGTAGAACAAAAAAGAAAAAACATCACTGGAAGAAGTATTCCAAGAAACAGTCTTTTAAGAAGAACAAGAAAACCTACAAGAAGCACAGGAGAAAAGGTAGTTTTTGTTCATTCAGGAAAAAGACTACACAGAGAAAGTCTGATCGATGTTTCATTTGTGGCAAGAAGGGCCACTATGAGAAGAACTGTCCAGATAAGGAGAAGTTGACTAAGATGATTCAGCAGGTGATGAACATCTCTCCTTATGATCCTAAGGAAGATCTGAAGTCTGTATTTTCAGAACAAAGCAATAGTAGTCTTGATCAAGAGACGACAATCTTCACTTACTTATCCTCTGATTTTAAAAATTTGAGTGATGCAAACAGTTCAACATCAATACATTACCATGAAGCATCTGGAGTTTTCCCTTGTTTCAAAGCTCAACAATCAGTCCCCTCATGTTGAAATGGAAATCCTTCAATCCAAGTATGATGTTCCCATGAAGGTTATAGGTTTTAACGATATTGGAGCAGCCTATCCTATGATCAATCCTCACATTTTTCCAGGAATTTGGAAGAAACAACCAAATCATTTCTCAACTGCGAGTGGAATAATTTTCACTACTAAGTATGTTTCAAAGCAACCAGTTGGAATTCACATATTTCTAGGAGTGATCACTTGGATAAAGGTGATTGGCACAGAGCTTACAGGGAAGGATATCTTAATTGGCTTTGATGTAATTAGCCAGTTGAAGAATATCAGCATCGGTGATATTGGACTCTTCTATAAGTGTCAATTCAAGGCTTATAGTAGTGTTCATAATATGTTCTTAGCTGAAGAAACAGAACATCCTTTGGCTAACAAGTTTGGCCATTTATTTACAGAAAGTCATTCAAGCTTCATTCATCCTCAACCTCTATGGAAGAATCATGATTTCTATGTCAGGTTACCATTTAAGAAGAATGAAGATATTAATCCTACGAAGGCTACTCATCCAGGAATGACTCCATCAGATTTAGCGCTTGCTAAGGAAGAATGTTTGCAGTTGTTGCAACAAGGCCTAATTGAAACAACTATAAGTGATTGGGCATGCCAGACATTTTATGTTAACAAAAGAAGTGAACAACTCAGAGGAAGAAAGAGATTAGTCATTGATTACAAGTGACACGACCCGTTTTCGGACCGTGACCGTCGTACAAGATGGACCATCTGTGGAAGCCGAGTTCATCCCGTACAAGCCTCAGAGTACTCAGAAATCTTACCCAATTATTCATTTTAATAATTATCCAATTTAACAAACATTTTAGTTTAATAAATTAAAACAATAATGCTTTAAATAAAAATATAAAGAATGTAATTATATATATACATACACATTCTTTCAAAATAATTATACAAATAAAACCAAATGGTGAAACCCAAAGAGTGGAACCCAAACCCTCTGTGTGGAGCACCTAACCAAACAT
>CAODLS014395229.1:0-14134 GCA_948243855.1 Flueggea neowawraea | reverse complement strand
CTGCAGCATCTGCCACTTCCGCCGAGGATTCGCCTCTTTATAAGACGGCAAGAATCTTTGATGGAAGCTCAAAGTATACCTTCTCAATTAGGCAACCTGGAAGACATTGGATTCGCCTTTATTTCTATCCGTTTGTTTCTGGCAGTTATGATATGAACAAGGCAAAATTTGATGTTTCCACAGATGACCATGTCCTTCTTACTGGTTTCAGGGCGAGCAGGGCTGTTGTTAAAGAGTTCTCTGTGAATGTAACATCCAACAACCTCGTTCTCACCTTTGCCCCTTCAAGCAATTCATTTGCTTTTGTGAATGCCTTGGAGGTTGTTTCAGTCCCTAATGAGCTCATTACAGACGATGCCACCACAGTTAATCCGGTGGGGAGATTCCAGGGCTTGTTGGATCAGGCTCTAGAGACAGTTTTCAGAGTGAACATGGGTGGACCAACCGTTGCTTTTGATAGTGATCCCCTTTGGCGAAGTTGGGTGCCGGACCATAGTTTTCTCAAGGAGCCGAATCTTGCCATAAACGTATCAAAGATTTCAGCCGTCCAGTATGTAGCAGGTGGGGCAACGGAGAATATAGCTCCCAAATCCATCTATGGTACTGCTACTGCAATGAATTCGGCAGGTGATCCCAACAGCAATTTCAATGTGACCTGGGAGTTCAATGTTGACCCAGGATTTCAGTACCTAGTTCGGTTTCACTTTTGTGATATATTGAGCAAGGCGCTTAATGAGCTTTACTTTGATGTTTATATTGATTCATGGATTGTTGCTGAGAATCTTGATCTGAGTACCTTCTTGGTTAACACTTTGGCTGCTGCATGTTACTTGGATGTTGTTACAGAATCAGTTTCCGGCAGTAAACTTCGTGTTAGCATTGGTCCTACTGACTCTTTACCCAATGTTTATCCCAATGCCATCCTAAATGGACTGGAGATCATGAAAATGAACAATTCACTGGGCAGCCTCGGTGGACAAGCCTCTGCAGCTTCAGAATCAAATTCAAAGAAGAATGTTGGTGTGATAGCTGGTGTGAGCACTGGAGCAGTTCTTGCAGTTGTATTTGCTGCAATTCTGTGTCTGATGTGCAGAAATAGACGCAGGCTGGCACGCCAAGGCGGCCTATCGAAGACATGGATACCTGTATCCATCAGTGGTGGCAATTCTCACACCATGGGCAGCAAGTACTCTAATGGAACAACTGTCAGCATTCATTCTAATTTGAGCTATCGCATTCCTTTTGCGGCAGTTCAGGAGGCCACAAACAACTTCGATGAAGGCTGGGTTATTGGCATTGGTGGTTTTGGAAAAGTTTGCAAGGGCATTTTAAATGATGGAACAAAAGTGGCAGTTAAAAGAGGTAATCCTCTCTCCCAACAAGGACTAGCAGAGTTCCAAACAGAAATTGAGATGCTTTCTCAGTTTCGTCATCGCCATTTGGTTTCACTGATTGGTTATTGCGATGACAAGAATGAGATGATACTGATATATGAATATATGGAGAATGGGACCCTCAAGGGTCATCTCTATGGCTCAGGTCGTCCCAGCTTGAGTTGGAAGCAAAGGCTTGAAATATGCATTGGAGCGGCTAGAGGACTGCATTACCTTCACACCGGCTATGCAAAGGCAGTAATTCACCGTGATGTGAAGTCTGCAAATATCTTGCTTGATGAGAATCTTATGGCTAAAGTTGCTGATTTCGGGCTCTCGAAGACAGGACCTGAAATTGATCAGACACATGTTAGTACTGCAGTGAAGGGAAGTTTCGGGTACCTTGACCCTGAATATTTTAGAAGGCAACAGCTGACTGAGAAGTCAGATGTGTACTCATTTGGGGTAGTCTTGTTTGAGGTTCTTTGCGCACGACCTGTTATAGACCCAACCCTTCCCAGGGAAATGGTGAACTTGGCAGAATGGGCGATGAAATGGCAGAAGAAAGGGCAGTTGGAGCAAATAATAGACCCTACACTTGTCGGAAAAATTAGACCTGATTCGCTTAGAAAGTTTGGAGAAACTGCCGAGAAATGCTTGGCCGATTTTGGAGTTGACAGGCCTTCAATGGGAGATGTTTTATGGAATCTGGAGTATGCTCTTCAACTGCAAGAGGTTGTTCTTCCTGGTGATCCTGAAGAAAATAGTACCAACATGATTGGCGAACTTTCTCCACAAATCAACAATTTCAGCCATGCCGATAACACCGTTTCATCTGTACAGTTTGAAACTTCAAGTGTGGATGATCTCTCAGGTGTTTCAATGAGCAAGGTTTTCTCACAGCTACTGAAGTCCGAGGGCAGATGATCTTTTCTTATTTGGTTCTACCATTTCTCAGGCATCAGGTATTCGGTTTGTCTTTTCACCAAGCATTGCTCGCTAGTCGTGACATTGATGCAGATATCGGGTTCTTATTTTTCAGGGGAAAATGAGGAAATCAGAAGCATTTCCAGGTCCACATTCTGGCTCTTGTGATAGCTAGTCATTTTGCAAAAGTTTTCTGAACCACTACAACTTGTTCTTGGACTTCTGCAATTGAAATGAATGAAAGTATTGTTACTGTCTTACTGAGTTAGTCTTTGTACAGAGGAGATGATGATTCAGAGTGAAGTTTAGGAAATTGTTAAATTGTTTTATTTCTGAAGCAACTTAAATCTTTTTCTTTATAGTTCATTCTAGTTTCTGAAAGTGAATGCATTTTTTCCGTTGTATCAAAATGTGGTAGCAGTCTGGTTTCTCGTTTTGCTATTTCTTCTTGGATTATATCTGCTGACTTTTTGATAAACCACAAGATATGTATCAAGATGTGGTTGGATTGTACCTGCCGAATCTTTGGTTTCCATTGAATTCTTTTATGAACAAAATTTAGTACTCTGTTATAATTTAGAATATGTGAGTTTACTTTAATTGATGTTTTGTTGTGATAAGTAACAGTTCTTGATTTGTCATGTTTGTTTGCTGTAAATATTGATTTAGCATATTGCTTGCTATACATGATTAAGGAAAACGTGCAATCCTCTCCACTTTTTCACTGTGTAAAGATATGCAGTTTAACTTTTATTCTGTTAATCTAGTACAAATAAGCATTCTTGAGAAGCACTGTTTAGCAGAAGGAATAATCCCCTTCTTTTCCAAAACTACAAAACAATTCCAACACAAGTTTTTCACAACAAACACATAACAGATTTATGTAATTTAACTCATATTAAATTTCAGCCTAGTGTGCATGGTTCAACATCAAATCTTCTAGACAGTACTTAGGGGTGTAATCGAGCTGAGTTTTGGAGTGTTTAAGCTCGACTTGAGTAAAATTTTTCGAGTTTGAACTCGAGCTTAAAATCTTATTCAAACTCGGCTCGTTACAAGGTTTGCGAGCTCACGAGTTTGTTGGCGAGTTTTTCGAGTTCGGCTCAACAAAAGCTCAAATAAAATCATAAATGAGATTTCAAGTTCAAATTGGACAAAAATTCTAAAACAATACATTTAAGTTTAGATTTGTTCAATAAAATCATGTTGAGCATGCATTTGAACAAAAAATATTAAAAGTTTCAATTTGTTTAACAAATTCAACATAATATTAAACCTTATGTGAGCATACTTATACTTTTATAAGCATAGTCGATTAGCATAAGCTTACACTTTTGTTGATACAGCTCAAATATTAAATAATATTCCAAACATAAGTTTTTTTTCATAATTTAGTTTAAAACATATAAAAACATATATACATTTAAATATACATATATACATGTATATATTTAAACGAGCCTACAACCTAGTTTGTTCACGAGTATTGTTCATAAACATATAAACGAGCATGTTCGCGAGCTTTTCGAGCCGAATTTTTTAGTGTTCAAGCTCGGCTCGTTTATTGATTCGAGCTTAAAATCTTGTTCAAGCTCGACTCATTTATTAACGAGCCGAGTCATAAATGAGCTTTTATCGAGCCGAATGCCGAGTAAATCGTGAGTAGCTTGACTCATTTACAACCCTAGTACCGAACAATCTTCTACTGCATCTTTCTCTGGCCAGTCTGATGCAGTTTTCACCTGTTTTCCGTCAGGTGTATAGATTTTGTTGTGTAACTTCTTCCTGAGTATTGTTTGAGCATATGTAATTTCAAAGTTTCTTATTGCTGGAATTAATCAACTATTCCTAGAATTATCCCAACTGCCGGTGCTATTGGTGTCATTAGGCTTAAACTTATGTCGCATAATTCAACTTGGAGACTAGTTTTTGTTTCCAACTTTGTGTGAAACCCACATTAGCTATTAGATTTATCTGACCCGTAAAGGTCATTTTCTACCATAAATTAATGCTTTGGGACCATATAGACATTCCCTTTTGTAAACATTAATGTAATCTGCCACCAAGATGTTAATTCGGTTGTAAATATGCTAATTTTAAGTAGACGTTACCTATCAAAACACATAAATTCCGAAAAAAAACTTGTTCTTGAATCCTAAAAATAAGAGACTACTCTTTGTAAATAGAATTAATAACAATGCAATCACATATCAATTAATTAAAAATGTCCATGCACTAAAAGAAAATTAAAGGAAATTCAAAAGAAAAAAGAAAAGTTGAATCATTACATCCATCAATCAGGCCACTTTGGTAGTGCAAGAGAGTATTAATCTCCGAAATTCCGAGAAAAAATTAGTATATCTCACTCTTTTAATCCTGTGATCAAATATCTCTCTTCTTGTTGATAATCTTCCAGTCTTGATCAATCTCTCTCTCAGCCTCCCAAAACACTTCTTAGTCCTTTCATGGACACTTTCTTTTATGGAGAACGTGTAGCTCCTTAAGTATATTTGCCTTCCTGAAAAGCTACCAATAACCCTAGATTGTGCACACCCTCCCAATTGATAGTTAGCCTTTGAGCTTAATGATCTTTCGAACTCTACACCGGAGTTCGGCCCCTTGGATAGAGTCGTATTAGCTGGCTGGTGTTCGAACTCCTTGGTGTTGGATATGCAGGTTGCTTCCATGGCTATGGGGCTGGTTCTAGCCTCTAGGTTTTTAGTGTAACTGTATGCTATATTTATATAGTGCTCTAGACTTAAGGTAAAGAAGAAATCATAAGCCTAAGAATTATTGAATTTTAATTTTTTGTATAAGGAATGGAAAACCAGTCCAAACATTGTGGCGTAAAGAATTAGAATTTGTGAACACGTAAAATACTTATGAAAAAACATAAAAGTGTAATGTGTAATATGAGGTCCCATAATAATGACCGACTAGTATTGATTGATCTATGTTTTAGAGGGATTAATTAAGATATTCAAATATGACAAATATTTATTAGCTTTCGGCAAAAAAAAAAATATTATCACATAGCTTAATTGAGTCTGACTCGATGCTGCGGAAAATTACAAGGACTACATTGCAAATTAGATGGGTCTAATGCTAAGTACAAACTTTTATATGGCTAATGACTCTATATTCGAATCCCCAATTCCTTCTTATTCTAAAACTGCACCATATTGCTCTAATTAGTTCGTGGTAGACATTGACGGAAACAATATTTAAGGATGATAATGAAGATTGATTAAGGTGTTGATTTTGATATAAAATTGAAATTGTAAGAACTATGGAAATATTAATAATTATAAGAATCTTGGATAAACGAGTACGAACAGACATCAATATGGAGCCAATTATAATCCCTACAATGAACCCAGCCCTACATATTTTCGGGCTTGAACTAGACATTCCTACACATGATCTTCCACACTTGTAGTTTATCGACTTAAGTTGCAATCACTAATCTTCTACGCTTGATGTACTGGTTTCTTCTTCTTCTTGTTTTTGTTTTCGTTTCATAGGACGTAGCGCTATCAATATATGCCTCTTGTGAACTTGTGGCTCCACCACTTTGTCGAGTTTCACGGTTCTCCATCTCGAGATGGCGAGAACTTTGTAACTGATGTTCCATCAATGTTATGATGCTCAAGTTTCGGTATAAAAAAAAGTTGCAATTACTGTCTTCAGTGCAGAAGATGAACTACAAGTGCAAAAGAAAGCTTGATCAGGTTCTTATGGCACAAAATTCTGAGTTTTACCGCAAGGTTAGGCTCATAGTGTTGCGTTGGAGTCAGTCTCGACTTTCAGAACACGCACAGAGCCCGTAATTGGATCTTTCTCGGTTTGCCATGAGGCAATTGTCTCAAAAACTTGGTCTGAAAATTTTGGAAAATTCATGATCCCATTGGATTCCAAATTCAACATATAAATATAATGACACACGTGAACACATAGACCCAATAATGAAATGGAACTTCCTTCCCAATTTTTGTCTCAAATAATATATAAACAAAATTGATAACCCAATAGGTACCAGTTTCCCATCAACCACACAACATATGCAGCTAATATGTGCAACACGTGATTCATATCTTTGTCACATTATTCTATGATCTGGGAAATTGCCCTATCATTCTACAAACATTAACAAGTTGATTTTTTTTTTAATTTTAATTGTACGTATGGCTTGGCGTAGTTGAACTGTGCCCTACTAGAAACTGAAGTCAGAAGAGGTTATTGTAATGTTCTTTGATTGATATATAGACACTTGGCTAGTATATGGGCCATGATTAATTTTTAACTAGTAGTTCAGAAATGTTATGTGCTTGTGTTATTTTGGTTAGTCGTGAATTTGGGTTTATTTTAACTCCAAAAGTGTTCTTGGATCTAGTTCTTCATGTCTATAACTTCAAATATGGTACGCGAGGTTTGTTTGCAGGATTGAATATTTGCAAGTGATCTAAAAGAGCAGACACATCTACGACGTTAAAATTGAATTAGGACTATTATGATCATAAAAAATTTGAATTTAGTCTTTAGCTCCACTTTTTAGAAGACTCATTGGAGATTATCGTACGTCTATAAGGAGAATTTTACTTACACAAAGGGCATTTTCAATAGGATCCAATGGTGAGAGTTTAAAGTATGGAACGGTTTAATGCAGATTAAACCGTCCTATTTTTTTTTTTTTTACTTTTGTGTATTTTGTGGCAAAAATTAATAAAAAATAGGATGATAATGAGTTTTATAGTAAAATTTAATAATAGTATAAATCATTAAAAATAAATAATTTAATAAAAATTTAATAAAAAAATAGTATAAATCAATCATACTAAAAATTCCAAACTTTTGAAGATGCCGTTATTGTATCAAAAGAATAAAGAAATCATGGGAGATTAGTCTTTCATTCTTGCACATGTAGGATCATTTTTGCTGAGTTGGATTTTGTACAACTGGGTTCTTCTAAAGTAGTATATAGATAATTACAATTCCTTGTCAGGGATATTATAGATAACTGGATTCATTCTCCAAAATATTTGCTTGCTCTGTTTATTTTTCACTTAAATAATATAGAATTTCAACGGTGAGCAAAAATTGAAATTCGTCTATGCTCCTTAATACGATTCTAAAAAAAATTATAGTGTAACTAGCCACAAAATTAATTATAATACGAGTTAACTAAGTGGCACTTGAGATACCAGATAACTTTAAGAAAAACTTTAATTTATATAGTTTTTAACTAATATTTTGCATTTGAATAATAAAAGATATAATTTAACTAATAAGTGTTCTAAAATAGACACGTATTTTTTATTATTTTTTTAATTGCATATTACCCTCATTTTAATTGATTCAATGTTTTGGTGGGATTAATGCTGTGAAGTTTTTTATTATTAAAATACGTTGTAATGATAAAAAATATTGATAATTAGAGTTTGAAAAATATTGATTGCTATCTCTTTTTCCTAACTTTTTAATTATCAATATATTTACTTAAGTGTATAAATATAAAAAATATAAAATTAAATAAATTTAATTACTTAAACTACTATTTATTAATTTACGTATAAAGTGATTAGCATCTATACTTTTTTTTACAACCGATTAGCATCTATAATTTTAGTAGAGGGAATGTAATGATAATTCTAGCAGCCAAGTATAGAGTGGATTTCCACACGAAGGGAGGCATCAATGGAAAGGGACAATTCAGCCTTGCCTTGGTCTCCACAAATAAAATACAATGGTGAAGCAATTGCTGGGAAAATTACACATTTAGCAGAATTGACTTCCACACAAATCCCTATTTGATAATGCCACCACACTTTATTACCACTTTTCTTCCATTTCGTTGGTTTCGTGTAATTCAACTTGTTCGCTCATTTGACCTCTCTACCTCTTCTTCAAACATGAACCAAACCTATATTAATTTTTTTAAAATAATTACTCTTTCTATTTTATAAAAATAAATTAGATTTTTTTATTTGTATTAAATTATAAATTTATTTTTTTAATTTTAATAATTATATCAATTGTATTATTAATCACTTGTTAGATTGCTATAAGGATATTTTTAAAAATTTCTACTAAAATTAATAATTTTAACTAATTTTTTTATTTTTTATGAAAAAACATTATGCCTTATCTTTATAGGACTGAAGGAATAAATTCTTTCAAATATTAGTATTATTTTCTGTTTAATACGAGTTATGGAACTTTATAAAGAATCTTCAGAAATCTCATTGATTCGAGCAGACCAATTTAAGGATATTCACATTTTACAACATATATAGATCTTTAAATTTAATTAAGGATTTCTCTTTTGTTTTGTTTTTATTTCAAAAAAAGAGGGTGGCATTTTATCAATTTTATTATTAATCCTCACTTATAGAAGAAAAATACCATGATTACAAAACAAAACATAAAGGTGAGTCCAACCCAAACATACAAAATAAAAAATAAAAAACAGCATTTGAAAATACAAAACGAAATATTTGATAAGAAAACAAGTTATTATTCTTATTTTAAAATATGTGTGAAAACACCTCAAATGGTTTTAATATATTAATTTGTG
The DNA here is from genome assembly GCA_948243855.1 of Flueggea neowawraea. Taxonomy (NCBI): domain Eukaryota; kingdom Viridiplantae; phylum Streptophyta; class Magnoliopsida; order Malpighiales; family Phyllanthaceae; genus Flueggea; species Flueggea neowawraea. The sequence goes on along the minus strand of CAODLS014395229.1, from coordinate 5,260 downwards.
GGTTAGACAAATAAATACATAATTACTTATCGAAAAATTTATGAAACGTAAAAGAAATTTGTTTTTTTTAAAGATCGTATATGTAATAGAAAGAATTCATAAATTTTTTTCTAGATGAAGGGAGAACATAGTCCAAGCATTGCATCAAATTAGTTCGATGGAGAAGAATAATAATCAATAGAAAATTGCGAGCAGGAAGTCATAAAGGATGCACGAGAAAAAATATTAAGTTGCGTATTTTGATGGGATTTCTTGGAACTGGAATATCGGGACTGATTAAGCTGTTATTGGCATGTAGTTTCTGTAGAAATTGTCTCATCTTCCGTTTCACATCCATTGTGGTCTTCTATAGCTCATATGTCTTCATCAGTTAAAGGTCCTATTGACATTTTTTATCTTGTAGCTAGAGGTTTTTAAAGTTTTTCTTCTTCTTAACCATCAAGTATTTAAATTCCATGTCCGTATGTTGTACAATTGTATGTTCATTGGACTAATTCATACTCTTTTCCACAAAGGTTGTAGTCATACTTCAATTAATACTATTAGGTAGAAGCAAAAGCAATAGGTTTGTTTCCAATGGTACCATAGAATCGTTTTCAGGAAAAAAAAATTGTTAGACTTTATTTATAATTTAATGCAGGGACGGACCTAAGGAGGGTCAGAGCGTCCTGTGACTATGACGCTGACGAGGTCTTATATGTATAATTTCATTATAATATGATGTGTTGTATATATAGTTTTATTATAATAATTTTTAAATCTCTTAATTATATATGTTGTGACAAAATAGAATGTATGTTGATAAAATTAAATAGTTTTGATAAATATATATATATATATATATATATGTTTTTGAAAATAGATGATGCAGTTAACATTATTAAATTATTTACAATATACTGTTGTTTTTTTCCAGATAAATGAGTGTTTTACTAGGAACATGGCCATTAAAATGGCGGCTTTGAATTGTTTGTTTTTGGATAAGTTTTCTTTGAATTGTTTTGATGGTGATTTCTATTTTGGCAGAAAGAGTTTAATGTATTTTGACCTTCCACAAATCAACTCGACTTATGTGGGTCCCCAGTAATTAGTTCTACAATTCTACATTGACAAACAAATCCTTGAAGTAAAACCATGGCTTTTACTATTCTCCAAAGACTGTTACGAGAATATCAGTTTCCATGATCTGAAGTTTTAATATTTAGGAATAGTTGAAGTTAGAATTCCATATTTTTGACTTTTATTCTTTACTTTATATAATGTTAATATTGATAAGTGTTTCCGAGTGCTATTCACAATCAAGTGATCAGAAAAAGAATCCGAAAATAATTTGGGGAGATTTATTTTGATGCCTAAGTCAGTTAAATCTGAGAAGGAAAAAGGCATTGCTAAGAGAGAGAGATAAGGGTTAGCAAAGTGTGCGTTACCTTACATTGTCTACATGAAATGGTATTAGCGATACGTGGATCGTGCATGTATTTGGAGTGATAGATCGTAGTCGATGAGTGGCTTAGGCATTAGGGCTTTCTTGTACAATTTGTATACTATTCTCTTACTTGCTTCTAAAATCAACAAAAAAACATACATAATTACATTGGTAGTATTGTTTGTAAATATAGAATCAAACTTAGAATAACCAAAAAGAAGACAAAGAATTACTAATCTTCACATAAACAACCTCTTAGTAACATTTAGAAAGATCAACATTCAACACGTGACTACATATGAAAAGAAGAATATGTTCAAGCTAAGTAACTCTTTTCTTTTTTACATGAACGTTCCAACCTTATATTTGGAAATTAATAGTGCAAACATTTATTGCATGCTTATAAGAGTACATTAATTTTCTGTCAAAATTCAGAAAATTCTTATTTTTCAGAGAAAATAAGTAGAGCATTGAGTTTAGACATTTTTTTAGTTTTTTATTTTTAGAGAATTTTTAAAAAAAATCCCTAAACCAAAGGGGTGTCTAACACTTTGAACTAACCTTTCAATAAAATAATATATTTAATATAGGAGTATATTAACAACTCAAAACAAGTCAATCGTCTTGTTAATGTAAACCCCACTCAATAATATAAAAATTATTAACTAATACTTCCCATAAGGGAACACAAATGAAATAAAATAGACGTCGTAGTAGATAAAAAAATTGATGAACAAAGTATTTCGAAACCGAATATGCCGTAAAAGGAGATTTCTTTATCGACAAGGCAACTTGAACGAAATTTCGTAACACAATTAAACTAATCACATTATTGTTGTTGGTCTTCGCGCCCGCACCCGCAGATTCACTGCGGCGGCGGAAACGCCTCTCTCATCGCCGCAACCAATACTAATTTGCCACGTTTACAAAGATGCCCAATCATTTCAAGCCAGTCACTCCAGTGGGCCATTTGACCACTTTTTCCTACGTGGTAGAATCCTATTGGTTGGAGACAAGTTGGAATACAAATGCTTCCAGGGTTTTGGTGACGGCACGAGAGGACGCTAACAACAGTGTAGAACGGGAGTTTGTACGCCTGAACACGTGTAGAAAAACCAAACCAACCGAACCGTAATTCCGGTTTAAAAATTTTGATTCTTCAACCAATTTTTTACAGTATTGAAAATCAAGTGTATTTCTTTTAGGTAATATTTATATTCTATTTTACTATTCAATCATATGATTGATGAAGGGATGTTGATTGTAGATGGATTTTTGGCTCTAAATCTTAGGATGATTCCTTTGTGATAATGAAGGCAAGTTCGATAATTTAGGGAGTGAGGATCTATAATCCAAGGAGTGAGGAATAACTACTTATAAATACCTAGGATTTTTAGTCACACCTTCCTCATGGCATGTTGATGTTGGAGGACATTCATGGTAATGCGGGAGGGAAATTCCTTGTCCTTGGTGTCATGTGGCAATTAGGGATACGTTCGTACACCTGTGGCATGCGGTTCTAAAGGCACGGGGTTTCAACGGAGTACTAGGTACGAGGTTTCTTATGCCGAGCCATTGTAGTGGGACGTGGTGTTGATACGTAGCAGTGGTCTTTATATGTATGTTGGGGAACAAGCAAACTTCTTGTTTGAGTAATGGATGCAATCAGTCAGGCCAAAGGTCATGTTTGAGTATTCTTTACCGACTTATTATAACTCTCCTACCTACGCCGATAATAAGTGTTGTCATGTGGTTGAATCAATTATTTGGGTATTCTTTTTATTGTTGTGTGCTGATAATGCCCTTTTTGATTATGTGGGTGGATCTAAGTTCGAGTTGGGTTTGGTACGTATCCCACATTAATTATAATTCTATAAAAAAAATTATGTTATCCTTCAAATTTTTTTTACTATATAGTTTTTTGAATCGACTTAATAATACTTGGCATTATAATTATGATGTGTTTTAAATATTAAAAATAATAAAAATAACAGTAAAAATCATTTAACATTTTACAATCTTATAAGTTTATAAAACTTTGCGATGATATTAAATGCTATAAGGAGCTCCCTATTTAAAATTGTGGTTTAGCACTTAGCCGTGAAGAAAACCAGAAGGACGAACGGAGTACGGATGAGGGTCCTATATAATAAATTTGTGCACTATAAACCCAGTAGTTTGAAGCAATTGAATCGCTCTTGGCCTCTTGCCTCTCTGTCTACTTTACAAACAAACAGATCTAGTGTAATACTAAAACCATTTCTCTTTCTCTGTCGCTGTCACAAAATTTAATACACAACCAGGAGGAGAAGAAATTTGGTTGTTTTCTTCTCTTCACTCAGAAGCTCAGTCTTTCTCCAGGTACTTCAAACCCTAAATTTCTATTCTACTTAATTTTTCTTTGCTTGTATATTGATAATAAGACTCTGTTTGAATGACATCACTGAGTAATGGAATACCCAGATGGTGATTTTTTGATAAAGATCGTTGCTTTATGAATTGATTGATGAAAAAAATTTAAGGTTACTTACTTTCTTCTTTGTTTCACCGAACCCAGATCGGTTTCTGTGATTGGATGGGGAAAGGTGGCCAGGATTATGGGAAGAAGTCCCAAGACGACGCCGTGCAGTCACGCAACAGAGATTTCCCTGCTTGGGCGAGAGACGTGAGGGAGTGTGAAGAGTACTACCTCGTGGATCGTGGAACCGGGTTGTCCAAGGATGAGGTGGAGAAGAGGAGGCAGATCGATGGGTATAATGAATTGGAGAAACATGAGGGTGTTTCTCTTTTTAAGCTAATTTTGGATCAATTTAATGACACTTTAGTTAGGATCTTGTTAATTGCAGCCATTGTATCTTTTTTGTTGGCTTGGTATGATGGCGAGGAAGGTGGGGAGATGGAGATTACCGCCTTTGTTGAGCCATTAGTGATATTTTTGATACTAATTGTTAATGCAATTGTTGGTATTTGGCAAGAGAGCAATGCCGAGAAGGCGTTGGAGGCTTTGAAGGAAATTCAATCTGAGCAAGCTACAGTGATTAGGGATGACAAGAAGATAGCAAATATACCGGCAAAAGAGCTTGTTCCAGGGGATATTGTGGAGTTGAGAGTTGGGGATAAGGTTCCTGCTGATATGAGGGTTTTGAGTTTGGTTAGTTCTACCATTAGGGTTGAGCAAGGGTCTTTGACTGGTGAGAGCGAGGCTGTTAGCAAGACTGTTAAGCCTGTTGCGGAGAACACTGATATTCAAGGGAATAAGTGTATGGTTTTTGCGGGGACTACTGTGGTGAATGGGAATTGTATTTGTCTGGTTACGCAGACGGGGATGGATACCGAGATTGGGATGGTGCATTCACAGATTCATGAGGCCTCACAGAATGAGGAAGATACCCCATTGAAGAAGAAGTTGAATGAATTTGGTGAACTTCTGACTATGATAATTGGTGTTATTTGTGCACTGGTTTGGCTTATTAATGTGAAGTACTTTCTCTCCTGGGAATATGTGGATGGTTGGCCGAACAATTTTAAGTTTTCATTTGAGAAGTGCACGTATTACTTCGAGATTGCTGTGGCACTTGCAGTGGCTGCTATACCTGAAGGGTTACCAGCAGTTATTACCACATGTTTGGCATTAGGAACTCGAAAGATGGCCCAAAAGAATGCACTTGTTAGAAAGTTGCCTAGCGTGGAGACTCTTGGATGTACAACTGTAATTTGTTCTGACAAAACAGGCACTTTGACTACCAATCAAATGGCTGTGTCGACGCTTGTGGGCATGGGTTCTACAGTTGGCACTCTCAGATCCTTCAATGTCGAAGGGACTACCTATGACCC
>CAODLS014394980.1:0-16099 GCA_948243855.1 Flueggea neowawraea | reverse complement strand
ACATACTAAGCTTCATCAATGGTTGCAAATTCTGTGATCCAGCTCCATGCAATATGTACAAAAAAGATGAAAACAAATGATTAGGACACTAGGTCAAATTTTTCAAGCTCATTGATTGATGGAATTTACCAATCTGGTTCGATCATCACTTTGCAAAGTCCACCGAATTTCAAACCCATCATTTACGACCAACTCATATAATTACACTTTGACTCCCATTATCTAAACCTTATTACATTGCCTGCCTTCATTTCTGTGCCACACAAATTTGCATGAAAAAAAGGGAAAGTTGATTTAAATCAACTTCCAGCATTAGCACGTTAAATAATAATTAAAAAAACTTCCATGGATTGCCACTCCTCTATTAATAAAAATATTAAGTTCGAATTTTGAATATGAAAAAAAATTAAAATTCAATAAAAGAAACTTGTCGTCTATAAATATGTCTCGAATTCACATTAAGATATCAAACTATTATCTGAATATAGGATGGTTTAATAAAAAGGAAAAAAAAACCTTAACTTTCATCGTTGGCATGCCTATGTGGTCTGTGGTTTAATTGGCACATAATCCAAGTATGGCAATGATATTGCTTACTTCCTACCATATAACCAGAACCATTCAACCTTTATTCCCTTTTTTTTTTCCTTTTCAGCTCCCACAATTTGCCTGCTTTCACCTTCCTATGTTTTTCATCCTATGACTGTAGTTTTCAGTATCAAAACTAGGTCACAAAATGCGGCAATAATGACCAAAATCTGTTTCCTTTTGCTTTTTCGATAAGGGTATATCATTTAACATCCAATATATATTTTTTAATATATAACAAACAAATCGAGATGAATTCTGTAAATACAATTGAATATAGTAATTAAATAGAAAAAGAAAGAACCAACTTACATATTCAATTTACACGTACGTAATTTGAGGACATGGATAAAGTTTGTTTGTTTATTTATTCTATTCGACTCACTAAATACCAATAAAATTTATGATCATGAATTATAACATTTTTTAATAAGTCATTTTATATGTTCTCATGGGTATTAAACTCATAATTCTTTTACGCTGAAAATGACTCTAATATTAATGAATTATAAGATTATAGGCATCATGAGTTGTAGTATAGTTGTATTAATATCATCTTCAACATAAAAAATCGGAGATTAATTTTCCAACGGAAGATGATATATATCCTGTGTGGGGGGAAAAAAACTTACAACTCTAGCTCATAAACGCAAATATTCTTTGATAAGTAGTACTCCTAAGTATAACAAATATTTGTTTTTCTATTTTTCAAACAACCAATAAATATTGTTCTTGACACCGATCGATGAATAGTTGCACTCTTATGGGAAAAAGAAAAAGTATAGTTACAATTTCGATAAACCAATTAACATCCAATAATCCTGTAGATTAAAGTAATGTCTACAGTGGAGAAATCAAAATCGAAAGATCCTGCCCAGAACCAGAAAGCGATACATAGTAAAAATTAGGACAAGATTCGAAGTGATGGTGAAGTTGGTTGGACGTTAATTGGACTGTCTAAAGCATAGGCAGCAGGTCCGATTAAAGGACTGAGATTCCCGGTGAACTTTTCTCTGTGGCGACAATTTCCATTTCGTTTTCTTTGGGGACAATTTATGATGCCTTTCCTCCTTTAATTTTGGACTTTACACTTTATTATTGTTATTCATTGTTTGTATATTCAGAGAAAGATTTCAAGAACTATATATAGCCTTGTTGGGATTGGACCAATACTTTTGTCCCTTCATACACAATACCATAAATTCCATGAGGATTTGAACTCGGCTGTTTGCTTAAGAGATTCATGTCCTCATCTATTTGGACCAAAAAAAGTCATCTATTTGAACCAAAGAAAGTTGGTTTTTGTTACAGAATATCACATTGGTAGGTGAAAGATGGTCTTTAACTTATAACATTAGTTTTGCACACTCTAATAGATTAACTTTTTAAGGAGAGGGATAATGACTTCGTTATAAAGAGGTATCATAATTGACTTGACCCGATCGGATCGGTGGTAAGTAGACAATGGACATCGCCCAATTCGGTGGAGGAGAAAGTGACGAAATTTCACATCAAATAAATAAAAGATGAGTTGAAGAAAGAGTAATAGCTTCCTAATATTTAACACTTTAAGAACATTTAACTTTTTGGATTTTGGTGGCTTATGCTTATTAATTTTGGTGGTTTGGGGTTGACACCGTTGAATATTAGAAACAGTGCTCTTTTGCTAAAGTGGTATGCTAGTTGAGGAGTTGTGATCCAAACTCTCGATGGTTCCAAACTGTTCAAGGTTGCTCAAGCGTTTCCTCAAGGTCAAAATTGGAGTTTGGCTCTTCTCGGCATCTTGCGCACATTTGGAAAGGAATTAAGAAAGGATATGTTCTCAACAACAATGTTTCGCATTTCTTTTAACACAATTGTAGGACGTTAGTGAGAAATGGCTCAAATACCTCCTCTTGGCATGATGTTTGGGTTGGAAATGATACTCTAAAAAATGAGTTTCCATCCCTGTATTGTCTGGCAATTCGCAAAGAATGTTCTGTAATGGACTACTTGCAAGTTTCCAACTATTAAATTGACGGCCACCAGCAAGGTTATGTGTGGAGAAGAAGACTTAGAATAAATAAGCAAGAATGTTTGCATTTACATGACAGCATTCGGTTTGTGTAGCAATTTTGACCAAAAAGTTTATACTGTGAGTTCACCAAGCGTTTTCAATAGAATTTCATGGATGATAATTTGGCTCAATTTCGGATATGTTGGAAGACATTTGCCACTCCAAAAATTCATTTCTTTTCTTGGCTTGCCTTTCACAATCGGCCGCCATCAAAAGAAAATTTATGGCAACGAGGAATTTTGTAAATGGATCAACAATGGTGCCAGGTTTGCAACTTGCCCGAAACACAAGATCATATACTAGATTGCATGATTGCCAGTAGTATTTGGTCACTAGTTTTCGGACTTTTCAATATTGATGATTGGGTTATGCCAGCTCCTTTTACTCCATTCATCCATTAACGGTATGGTGTTATGAAAGGCAAAATTCAAAAGGATTTTTGGCGTGGTTTAGGACAAATTCTGGCTTGGGAAATATGCAAAAGCAGGAATAGAAGGGCGTTCAGAAACGAGCAGGCGTCAATGCACGACCTTCACTTCAAATGTGCATGTTATGGGGTTTTCCTTGTTAAGATTAAGAATATGTCCTTTTGTTTTTCGGGCTATGATCTGTATAGATGTTCGAATTCGCTTTTCACTTAAGTGAACTCATGATTGTATTATAACTTCAACGCACTTACTCTTTCAGTGTTATCTGCATGTCTGTAGTAGTAGTTTTTAAGGCAGACCACTTATCGTATGTGGGTAACTTTATAAGAGTTTTGTCCGGCCATTAATTTGGTGACTGAGTGTACACATACATACATACATACATACATGTATGTATATATTCACTTATCAAAAAAAAAAGTTGAATGTTACAATTAAAAGGTGAAATAGATAATAACTAATTCAACTTGTTAATCATAGTTAGAAAAAAAATTGACTTGTTAATAGATCAGGTTGTTTACCGAAATAGGATGATCGAAGAATTATATGAACCTTATGATAAAAATATCCTTTATTATCAAACTGAATTGACTAAATATCATTATATCACTCTGAGTTGAATGTTTATTAGTTTCTCGTTGATACCTGACTTTGTTTACGAATGATGAGTTTTACTAGCATTTTTATCAAAATTGCATCTTCTTCATTAATGAAGAGAAATGAAAATTGCATGGAGTAATTAATAAAGTGGCGTATTGATAAAAGAAAGCAACCTTCAGTGGAGATAATCGATATCAAACGAAGCTTTATTATGCAATTATTGAAGACGGTCGAGTCACTGAAGAAGATGGATATATGGTATATGCTTTGTAGAAGTCAAACGAAACTAACCCTACAAGTCTCATGAAAATTACATTTCGAGCTAGCTTTTCCAATCATCATGAATATCCCATAATTTATATATCTTCTAGTAAAGTTTTGAAGCCAATTCTCGTAGAAGAGCATCCAGCAAAGACTATCAAGTAAATTATGGCTATTCTTGTTGAAACATTTTGACCCTCTCGCATCTCTTTGCCACTTTTCTTCAAGTCAATTCGTCTTTCGAGTAGTGTATTACATCTGGCATTATAATTTTTCTCTCTTTGTATTCATAAAGGAAAAAAGATCGGTGTTTACACTTTTTTTTTCTTGTAATTGTTAGATATTTACTCGGAATTTTTTTGTCCAACTATATACAGCATGAGGCGCAATAACAAAGTAAGAAAATTTGTATGAAATGAAATCTTTTCTTTTATGCCTTTGTTATTGGTTGGAGAGAAGCCAAACATGATAGCATGTTTGTAGGTTAAACCATGCTTTTTTTGGTGGGAGCAACAGCTTAGACACATTCAATAACATGAGAAGGAAAATGCTTAAGCACAATTGTTTGATCAATCAAATATCATATGTAGGACCTCTTTTATACCCTAACTAAAATCCTCACTAAAATTAATTCATATTAGTTAATTCTAAATTGAGGCATGCTTTTAATTTGTTCTTTAAATAACAAAAAAAGAAACCGAAAAAGACATGAACACAATCAACAAACAAAATCTTGGCCTTAGATTTAATTCCCCTCCCTCTGTAGACACTAAAAAGGGAACCCAAAGAAATGGTTGCAAGTAAATGGCCTTTTTGATGCCGTTGACTTGGTTTCTCAACGGCCATGATTAAGCGTGTGTTGTTTCTGAGCGACAGAATCATAAACACTTCAAAAAAATTTCTTGGAGGGGTTTTTGCAGAAGATGTTGAAAAAGATTATAGTGGGGCAACTTTGCGTCTATGAAAGGTCACTTGTGGGTCTCACTCCCTCCCACAGTACTTACCACCATAGCTTTTTAAATCAATACACCGTTCAAACTTCAACATATATTTATTAAGGATGGAAAGACTTAACAAGATCGCAAGTTCAACTTCTATAAAATGTTAATTTTTTAAGATTAATTTATAAAAAAAGTTAATTTTTATGTCTGAATTTTGAAATAAACAAGAGTTAATTAAATAGATACGGAGCATAAAATAAACGTGCAAATTGAATATTTGGAGTAGAAAAAACAAAGAAAATCATTTACTTTTATGAGGTCATATATAAAAGTTAGTAACCCTTGTAAGCTGATCATTATGATTGTATTGTTAACTAACAATCTAACAACAAAATCAATGCTGTGTTTAGATGATCATAACCCTGTTTTCGATAAATTATTGTCAATCATGGATTGCACATTAAGCATGCTTGTCCTTTCCCAGTTAATAAGAGAAAAAGAGTTACAATTTTACGGATTAGTGACTTGGTGGTCCTTTTCTTTTTGGCCAGTGATGATCCGATTGGAGGGTTACCTAGGGTTCAAGAATGGACGGTTGGGATTAGCTGATCAGAAGATAAGGTAGTAGAAGAGGAGTACGCCATGCATGCAAGCCATAAAGACTAGGGCAACCAAAATGGACACTGGTTATTCTACCGACATATATATGGAGAGATTTAGGGTTTAATTTCTGATCTTTGTACAAATAAGGTTTCTTGACGTACTAAATAATTAAACTTAATTATAAATTGTGACTTTTTTTTACTTTTCTAAAAAAATGTGACTTATTTCCTCTTAATTTGAATGGTGATCGCTGATCTGTTAATTCATGCTATACTAATTTTTTTGTTTAGATGACCAAGATATCAACCCAAGTTTTGAATATTATATATCCTAAATATTGGGGTTTTTTTCTGCATATTATACTAGTATATTACTATTTATATATATTTGTTTTAAATCTTAAAAGTGCATCATGCTCTTTCTACGTTTTGCTATGTAATTTATCAATTTGAATCAATCTACTAAAAACCTACGGCCATGCTCTATGATAAATTCTTCCTATTTTAATTCACTAATCAATAACTATGAGCTATATAATGAGGGCATATTATATACAACGAGTAAAACGAAAAGAAGGAAGTATATGGAAAAGGGAGGAGATTTTTTAAATTTTAGAGTAGTAGTTAAGTAGTGTAAATGAAGTCAAGATTGTCAGACTAGTTGGGAGAGATATGTAAAATGGAAAATGGGGACCCATAAATCTCATGCATGTAGCAATAGTACCCCAACATTCCTTTCATTGTATGATGAAGAATAATGCTTTGTCCCCTAAGCTTTTGGGGTGGGTTGGGTCCTTTCCTTGGATACCCTACCATTTTTCTCTGTATCACATTGACAGAGAGAGAACGGTCTCAACATTGATATACCTTTCAAGTTGGGTCATATGCATTTTCTGTATACACATATTGGCCGACTCAAGTCTGATCATATTGGGCGGAGAGATTGTTAAAAAATGGATTATTCAGAAATCCTGCAAAAAATATCATATTTTTTTATTTAGATTAATCCGATGTTAATCCGTGTGGGCAATTGGTTTTCTTTATCAAGTTCTTAAAAACCTTTTTAAAACTTCTTTATTTAGTTATTATGAAATGAAATTTATCAATGGGCTTATAACAAAAAAATCATGTAAAACTTAGTGGGAATAATTAAATTGAATTATCAAAAAAGAAAAGTTATTGTGAAGTTTTAAAATTCAAATTCTAAATATTAAGCTCATTTATATATGGAAATGATGCAATCGAAATTGAGCTATATATAATCATCAGAAATGAAAAGGCTATATATGAAGACTGTTCTTCTTTTTATCTTATACACAATACTATTTCGATGTAGGTGGAGTTTTTGGCACATATCTCTCTCTGATATTAATGAATTAATTATTGGATGTTGGAGTGTGTAGAGCAAGAAATGCGACTGCCTCTGAGACTAAACATTAACAGTCTCAGTAAAATGATGGTGCCGGCATGCACCAGCGGGGATGGGTGCCACTGCGTCTCGCACTATGTTAAGAAGGTCTAACATAGTTTATTGTACCTAAAGTTGATCGAATATTTGATTTTTATTGTATTAGAATTTAAAAAAAAAAATTACTTAAAAAATTGATAATTTATTGATTAAATCTACAAGGTAGATTTGCATATATGTTCAGTTCGGATTTTTAATTACCATCTTTTATGTTTTAAATTAGCTGAATGTCAAATTAATTAGTGTAATAGATAATTTCTTCTTGGGGATGTGATCATTATAATGTAATTCAATAGGAATTCAAATTATTATAGTTTGTAAAATTCGTAATTTCTTCTCTGGAGTGATCATTGTAACCTATATTATTTTTTATTTCCACTAACAAATAGGAGATAAGAGAGTAGGTGAGCCTAACAATAGACTTATATATATGCAATTAGTTCGCCCTATAAATATGCAATTAGTAGCGAACGATCAACTTGATCAATAGTTGATTAAATACAATATATATATATATATATATTTCTCATTAATTTCTTCAATTACAAAGTTTTTTTTTATTGGACTGGCTTCAATTACAATATGTCTTAGTATCTAGTTAATTTCTTCATTTAAACGAGGAAAAACAAGAATTAGTCAGACCAACATATAATATTAAATGGATATAAAATATGAAAACTCTGTCTAAGCATATTAACTATATTTTCAATAAGATGTACCAATATAATTTTCTATTTTTTTTTTAATTTTACAATTTACTTCTATAATCTAATTTTGCAACCTACTACAAATAAACACCTTAATTATTCTTGTTAAAAGAACTCCTAATTATTAGATTAATTTAAGAATACAAATAATAACCATGATTAGGGCTACAAAATTTATAATATCGAGTTCTCGTTAGCAACGAGGAGAGGGAATGAAAATGGGGGCATTGGTAGAAGATGGGATCAGAAAATGATCCCTACAAACCCCACAACCCTCGACTGTGTGGACAGTGGACCATGTCTCACTTCCCAATGTGGGTCACATATAGATTAGCACATTCATCTTCCACCACCACCACCGGAATATTCTATCTCCGATCACCAGTGGGTGGCTGGCTCTTATGCCGCCTCCATTCCCAACAAACACATTTGTCCTATTATAGAATCATAACCATTGGGAGGCTTAAAATTCACCCAAGCTGAAAAAGAAGGAAATAATTTATTTACAAGAAATGGACTCAAAAGAGGTAATATAAAAGTCAAGGTGGACCACATTCCTATAAAAGTTGATTTGATTTCATTCCTTTCTTTAATGCAAAATGATAAAGTTATTTGAAAATTTATACTTTTTTATTTTACCAATTGGTTTGGTGTATATGTTATTAATTTTAAACGTAAGATTTTGACTATTTTATAACTAAAGTTGTTTTTAACATTAAATCACCTCATGTTTTGTTTTTAATAACAAAATATAAGCAAATGTTTTTTAGAAGAGAATCGATCTATCTATAAGCAAATTAACTCAACTAGATTGACCTAACTGACATGGTGCAATGGTAAAAATGTTAAGTTCAACTTATAATCCTTGAAAAAAATGGTATCAATTAACAATGACATGAAATTAATGCGAATAATCATTGCCCATAAATTATCGATGTTCTTTTTTCAATTAAAATACTAGTGGAGCTTCCTATTTGGATTTATCATTGTTGTTGATGAACATTCCGCATTCGATAATTGTGTTTATACGTACATCTTTTTATATGGAGTTTCTTTTAATACTAATAGACTTGTATTAATTAATCTCATTTTCATCATTAGAAATGGAAAAGAAATTCTCAGTAATAATTTAAGAAACATGTTTTTTAATGGTAAAATGATTTGAATATCGGACTACTTTCTAGCAATCAGAGATATAATTCTCAATTTGTATATTGTAGTAAAATTATTGTAACTTTTTGACCAATGAGATGTACTCATGATCTCTTGATAGCCATAAACTTGCATAAGTTACGTGAATATGAATTCTAGTATTGCTAAGTTTAATTTAGTCATGTTTCTCTTTTACAGTTGACGATTGCACTAAAAGCAACTATATATATAGTGTGCACTTAAAGTTAATTGATTTCAAGATTTATTATTATAATTATTAAGCAATTTAATTTAATCTAATACGGGCGATATGGATTAATCTTCAAATTTTCACTAAGATTATCCAAAAACTTAGCATAATATGTTTCATTATTTCATGATGAATTAATCAGGTCACACCAACTATATATAAAAATAAAAAATTATCATACATTAATTATTAATAAATTAACAATCGTGAAGGATGACTTTTGTTGTTGCCTTGAAAATTGAACAACAATAGTAATGAACACTCGAACATTCGGAAATCACGAACGTCAACTTAAAACCTAAAAACATAGAACATAATGAGGTTGGATTGCTCTCCAAAGAATCTTCGACGCTCAAGTCAGTTGAGAATTCGGTAGAGTGTAAGTGTGCATAGCAAGTAGCACATACCTTAACAAGTTATCTCTGGTCCCTATTTATAGAATGGAGAGTTGATGAATTAATATTTTATAACGTCCCTCATTAATGATAATTGTAACGTTTCTGTTACAATTTCATCATTAAATACATTTAATGGGTATTTTTGCTCATACCATATCAACTTTTATAATAAAAAACTGGTTATAGATTCAAAAATTGGCTCAACAACATTAGTCTCAATATGGTTTTCAAGGCTTGTTTGGTTCAACTTCTTGGGAAGTTAATTCAAATGACTTATTAGGAAATAATATGCAAATGTACTTAGTTACTATTTTAAATTTTTGGAAAGTGTAATTTATTGTATTTGATAAAAAACTGTACTTACCAGGAAGTTGGTTAAAAAAATCAATAATACCCTTGCTATTATTAGATTTAAATTAATCATCCAAGAAAAACAAATAAAAAATATTATTTATATTACATAAATATATCTCCCATGAGAAATAAAACTATAGTTACTAGTTCATACAATTCTACAATGAAGACTAATTTTTAAAATTTGATGAAAATTAATTTTTTTAGTTAAATAAAAATATATTTGTATATAATATATTTTTAAAATCTTAAAAATATAAATATTTTTTGTAACTTCTATAAAAATTGATTGATATAAAATAATAAAAAATTTATTTATAAATTTTAGAAACAAATTAAAATTTGTAAGTAAATAATATTTTGATGATATATTTATAAATTTTCATTATAGGGACTAAGAAACTTCGATTTCTTGATCCTTTTTAAGAAGTTGCTTCTCGATGTCAAGGGGAAGTCAAACAGTTGACTTCTCAAAAAGTTCAACCAAATAAAAGAAGTTCGTACACTTCTCAAAAAGTCGTACTTCCCCTACTAATTTACCTCAAACTAAACAAGTCCTCAGTTTCACTATATCAATATTATTTATATATTACATACGATTATATATACTATAAAAATAAAAATTATTTCAATCGTGTTGTTTAATAATCATGAAGTTGTTAACCTAACTAGTTGCGTAGAAATTATATAGATTAATATAAAAACAAATCCCGGGCTCGAAAGATGGCAACTTGTAATGGAATTGGAGGTGCACTGAAGCTTCATTGACGTCTTTTCCCTCAATTTTTTAATTGGTTAATTATATTTTCGTGGCAGTCATAATCAATCCCACTTATTCATCTCATCTTCTCCCGAATCAAGTTAGATTATTAATAAGGAAGATCACAAATCGATTATATAATACCAATATTTTGTAAATAACAATATTAATTCTAATTTTCATTATATAATTTATTTAATCTCTCCATTTATAATTTGTCTCTACTATTCATTAATTTATTAAAAAAACAAATATTTATCTTAATTTTCTTGACAATTGAACACAAAAAGCATTCTAGGCTAACCTAGTAAACAAACTCATATATTTTATAATCCGAGAATACAACAGGGAGAAAAACTAATTCTTGCTGAGAAGAAGCTTAAAGAGCTTCTCTTAAGTCGAGCATGATGTTGCGCTTCAAAATCTCAATGAGATTGTCTTTATTTGTTGCTGTTGAATAACCCTAACTGTGAACCAAGTTCCGGATTTAATACGTTTCCTTACGAATTTACTCAAAACTTTAAAGAAGATAGAATCAGATCACGATTCTTAATTAAAAAATTCGTTACAATCTGCGCTCCCTCTTCATCCAAATTATCTGTATGTAAACTTCATGTTGGTCCATGCGTTTAGTTCCCTTGAGGGCATATGCAGATCTTAATTTTTCACCCCGTAATTTAATTTTGTGTAAACGTGAAACATTCATATTTTATAAAAATGAAAGTAAAAAAAGTCTCAATCAACTACTATGGTAATGATAACTAAGATTGTGATGAGCTTGAACTTCGATGCAACTTGAATCAAAATGTTAATAATTTTGCCCTGTTGGTAAGGTAAAGGCACTAAAAAAATGATTGCTCCAAAAAGAAATCCATGGAGAATTCTCATAGTAAAAACAAAATGAGTTGTTGAGAGAGTTGCATAATAATAAATTTCCACTAAATATGTTGGTCGACTAGTGTGTTTCGACAAGGACTTGAGATTTTCTGTACCTTGGCCTATTAATGGCGACCATCTTTTCGCAATATCTTTTTTTAGTATGTCATATATTTCTTGGCATAACCTAAACATTTATTATCCAACTCTTTTGCTTACTCATAGGGAGCATAATGCTAATTTTCTTAATGATGTGGTGTTAAGCGAGTTGAATACTGCTTATAAAATGACTATTAGCAATTAGGTCGATGATTACCGATCTGAATTGACGATGAGTTTTTGGAGTTAGCTCACTCTTTGTCTCGGCCATTGTAGTATGTGTCGCCCAGAGCATAAAGGGCATGATCAAACCTAAAATAAAGCCAATAACCTCACTCTTATGATCAATGCAACTTGATTTACTAATCGTTACTGTTCTACTTTGATATTCAAATGCATACCGTCGTTTTTGATTGTTCTGTATTGAAAAAGCACTATAACCAATAATTATTTCTTTTTTTAGGAACATTTGAAAAATTAAGCAACTTATACAAAACGTTCCAGATATCACATTAAAAATATACTAGTATTAGTTAATTATGAACATATGTTTTGTGACATTGAATTTTCTTCACCATCATTACACGTCATTTACAATTAACAAAATTACTACCAAAAAATACTCCTAATTATACAATTATATACAATTTTATGATTAGTAAAAACCATCAAGATTTACCAATCATCACAATTTAATAGATTATTTATTCATCAATGCTCATAACATAATAATCCTCATTGAATACATTAAGGATATCAATCAACTACCGTGACCGGTAACAGCCGGTCAAGCACCGAACACCAATCAAAGACAACATTTAGATGGGGACAAGACAAGTCGCCGTGAAACACGAAGACAATTAGACAAAGACATTAAACACATTAATGCTCAAAGATCTCCTTCTTCGAATCTACTATATTTCACTATCCACCAAAACAAAAACTGAATTTATTTGACACAAAAAAATGTTTCACACATTACAAGAAATGAAATTTTAAATATTTATAAATAAATTTAGATGAAATATAAATAAATTTTTTTTTCTCAAAATCATACAATTTTCTATTTTTTTAAAAAAACTTGTTTTTCTTACCAACCCATCCATTAATATGATATTTATTCGATATCTAATCATTATATGTCAGTATCAAAACTTTCTCTAAGTCTTTTAGTTTTGAGAGTAGAAATAAGCATCGTTCATTGTATTGTGCTAATATATTTACCTTTAAAAAGTGCTAATTTATCTATCTTTATTATATAATTTACTTAATTTACGAAATCTGTTTTTTGTGGATCTCATTTTACCAAAAACAAGCCCCATAAGTATTAATATTTTTTTGAACAGGATAACTAAGTATTAGTATTTTGAATGCCAATAAAATGAAAAAGATTAATATGTAAATTTTTTGTTATTCATGACGAATGACTTAAGCCGTGCTCCATATATATATGTGTATATATATTATAGTTTACTAACACCGATACAGAGAAAGAGTGAGACTAGAGAGAGAGAGAGAGAGAGAGAGAAAACTGAAAACGACCCTTTTTAGGTTCACTTTCATTTGTTATATATATCACGTTCTGCCTTTAACACACTCTCTCACCGACCACTCTGTATTTTTTTTCTTAATCAAGTCTCTTGAAGTAAGGCCTCAAGCTTTGCTGTGCTTGGATACTCTGAAGCTTCAAATTTAGCAACTTTAGTTGTGGGTTTTGGTTTCTTGTTGCAAGGGAAGTTTTTCTTCTTGTTGTTTACAAGATACTTGATTTGGGTTGATTTTGGTGTATGGAGCTGTGAAGTTGGATTGGTGGAAGTGAAAATGGTGGAAGCAAAGAAGGGATTTGTGATGAAGGAGAGGCTTAAGAGTCTCTGTTGCAGTAATGGTTGGTCTTATGCAGTGTTTTGGCGTATTGATCAGAGAAA
Source organism: Flueggea neowawraea (assembly GCA_948243855.1). NCBI lineage: Eukaryota > Viridiplantae > Streptophyta > Magnoliopsida > Malpighiales > Phyllanthaceae > Flueggea > Flueggea neowawraea. The sequence continues at coordinate 2,634 of CAODLS014394980.1, read as the reverse complement.
TTCCATGTAAGTTATAATTTCTTCTTCTTCTTTTTTTTTTTTGTCTTTTGGTGTCTCATTTCTACTGTTCTTGTATGAACTTTCTTCAAAGTTTTTGTCTTTTTCGTTTTCTCTTCTTTACATGGTACCTAGTTTCTCAGCAAGTAATTCTCCTTTGTTTCAAATCTTTTGTTTTATTTCAGTACTTTTTCTCATTTTACATTCATGGTAGACCATTTTTTTTTTAAAAAAAGAAGTTCTAATTTTATCAGCTTAGAGCAATGAGAGGGGAAGGAAAGACAATAAATTTGGTTCCGCATTACATGATCTTTTACAACATTACTAGACCAAAATTAATTTTTTCTTTGAACAAAAAAATTAATATTTGCAAAATTAATTTTGATTTTTTCTTTACATGGAGTATAGTGTTTCTTTGTTTGTGCTTAGATCTTGGTTATGCAATGTCACCAGGTTATTGACAGCAGAAGATGTATACTGTGAAAAGCAAATGCAGGTTATGGTTGATGATATGCTTCTGCAAGTCCACGTTGTTGGTGAAGGGTGAGTTTAATCTTTACCATTTTGTTCTGGTTATGTTGAGATTTTCAGTAATCTTTAAGACTGTAATTTTGTTTAGGATTAATGTTGTTGTCGTTGTCTGATCCAGACTTGTAGGCCAGGTTGCTTCCACGGGGACTCATCAATGGGTTTTCTCAGATGTTGGTGGTGGAGGATATTCTGTGAGTTCAACTGTATACTCTTCGCTCTTCTTTGATACTATACGAATTTTATTCAAGTTCTGTTTTTCCTTTTGTCTATCTTTTTTTTGTTGGACTGATTGGAGTTTTGGAATCTAAATTGTTCACTTACTTGAGAAATGATCTTTTCCTTCAGGAAAATCCGGAGATTTATCACCAATTTTCGCATGGATTACAGGTACAATCTTGCCTGTGTCATTAGTGTTTGTGATTTCATTTCTGAAGTGCTGGTCTCTGAGTGATAGTTGTGCTTGTGAAACTTTTAATTTATTCATTGTCAAGACATTTTAGTTGTTCTTACTAATTATCGGATGCCGCCTGCAGACAATTGCCTTGATTTTTGTTGAATCTGAAGGAGTGCTACAACTTGGATCAAGCCAAAAGGTTAGTTTAATGGAACAGACAGTGTATCTGGTAATATAATTTATGGTCCAGACAAGAATAATATCATAAATGGCGGTTGAAGTTTTATCGGTTCTTAATCCTATTGGTATCTTATAAAAAGCTCCATGACTTGATATCTTATATATATTGATATTCAATATAGCATTGGTAGCAAAGTGATTTAATTTGTCATTTATGCAGTTTATTGCACTGCATGCATTTTCAGTTTGTGAATGTGGAAGATGAATGTAAAATTGATTGTCAATTATCATGTTATATGTGTTGCAGATTTTGGAAAGCATGGAATTTTTGGATCAGATGAAAAGATTACTCGGGGAGATAGAAGATGCCGGGCTTACTTCACCAGCCAACCTGCCTTCATCTTTGAGCTGTGAAAATTATGACTTAAATGAGTGGTTTGCTTCCTTCTGTAACGGGAATATCACTCCCATGCATGGTGGCAGCTGTTACGAGCTGATGGAAATAGCTTGTTCTCCGATGAATTTTACCCTGCCTTGTCCTTTCACATCAGAATTTCAACAAGAAGGGACAATTCCTTCGTGTTTGGACTCATCTCATCTTTCTGATCAATTACATTCACCTGGATCTGAAGCTCAAGTATTAATATCTGATAAAATCGGCATCAACTTACCGCAGATGGCTTCGCAATCGGCCTCCTCTGTTGACAATTCAGCTGCCAAAACTCCTTGCATTAGTACCTTGAGTAATGAAAGTTCTGTTTTGACTTCATTACAGTCACAGTGGCAAGCTGAAATGGGGTTATGTGATTCCTCAAAATTGCTTCCTACAGAAGCAAATTATCCTGAAATATGTAGGAACAAGAAGCAAATGTTTCAAGATGATTCAACACTCGCTTCATTTGACAGCTCAGGAGGATTAATCAATTCAGGAAGAGCTCCTCAAGAAATTTCTGAAAAAATGTCTGGTTATTCTGCTTCATTAAATAGTACGAGTGAAAGTGGACTTACAGGACAACATCCTTATCAAGTCAAACTTCATGAGAAGTTGAAGCCAGAAAATTTACCTGCAGATCACTCCAACACCGATGTCTTGGATAATCTGTTTGAATGGTTTGCTCCATCAGGAGAATGTGGTGTTAATGAGACTGATATGAATTACAAGCTTTTACAATCAGTTGGTGTTACTTCAGTTTCATCTGGAATGGTAGGACGTGTTGCAGCTGACATCCCGTTTGAGCAGCCATCTAATTCTGTTCAAAGTTCCATCACTGAGACATATGTTTGTGGTGAACAACAGTTATCTGAAATCATTAACCATGCACAAGATGACACACGTGAAGGGTTGGGATTGGAATTTTTGTCTTGGCAAAACAGGAATTGCTGGGAAAATATTGCGATACCAGTAGTTAGTGGTAGCCATTTGGCTTCCAGCACTGGTGTTTCGCAGATCATCTCAGATATGAATATTAGTTCCTTGGCTGCTCCCCGGAAGGCACTGTTCTCAGAATTAGGACTTGAAGAGCTTCTAAATG
>CAODLS014393347.1:0-14831 GCA_948243855.1 Flueggea neowawraea | reverse complement strand
TTTTCTCACCTAAATAAGTATTTCAAATTCCAATTTGTTAATGTTCTGAAGTCATAAGAATTTAAGTTTCTATTTTACAAGATAAGATTATGTACTGTTCTAATGAAGTGGATATTTGATAACTGTTTTACAGGTACATATAACTGTGCTTTGGTCAATTCAAGTTAAATAATGGAATTTAACAGAGACATGTGTTTATTTATGAAGCAATGATAAACATTTTCCTGAAATAATTGCCATTAAAGCAGTTATCTGGAGATTGGTCATATGTTTGTCTCTAATTTGAAGAAGATAATATTTAATGGTAAAATTGCATTGCCGAGCTTATTCTCACAGCTATTCGAAAGAAACTACTTTCTACTGGTAAGTTAAAAGTATGGAACAGATGAAAATAATACAGGTTTGATTGAACTATTACCACAATCAACTCAATCTTCTATCAGTAAGGTTACTTATAAACAAGGTAATATGTCGATAATTTGATGAATTATTTGGAGGGGTGATGCTGGCATTCTGCTAAAAAAAGGAACATTTGGTTGAATGATAAATTTTTCTATTTCTCACAGTAGTTAGCTTTAAATTAGTGTAGAAATTTATCTTGTTATATGTCTGATGCCCATTTTATCTTAAATATTACATTTTATTGCAATGACATTTCATATTGGTGCTTTATGTCTTGTGTTTTGTTAGGATAGTGTAGATCTCTATTTTAACATAGCCTCAGCTCTGTTCTGGTATTGTAGATTTTGGTGTCGTTCTTTTTTTTTTTTTTGCACGGTATTGTTGGTACAGTGTGGGGATATCATGGTCTTATGTGCTGTCCATCATCCTAAATGATGAATCTGCTTGTTTGAATTAGTATTGGTTGTTTATGGTTTGGTGACTATAAGTGCAAAGGGGAGAAAATAACAAGAACAAGAAGCAAAGGAGAGAAATGAAAAAGACAACAGAGATTACCTAAAAGATGACAGGGGATGCTTAGAATGTTTTCTAAATATTGATTAGCTAATTATATTAGGATTAAACATGCAGCGGTTACAAAATAAAATATGCTCCTTGTATAACTACTGTAGGGAATCGCAAAATTGTCCTTGAGCTTCACAACTATCAAATATGATGTTTGTAATTTATAAATGCTTAATTTTGCGGTAAAATTAGAAATGAATTTGTTAGATTTATAGATCCCTCTCTGAAGCATTCAACCCATACTCATATAAGCACAACTCTTGAATTCCTTTTGCCTGAGCCAAGTCTTCATTATTTGCTTTTTTATTCGGTATATCATTGATACCCGTGTTATATCAATTGGAATATATAAATACTTTTGTCAAGGAAATAATTCGAGACCATCAACCATGACGCTCATTTGTTCCATGCTTTGAATTGCAGTACTGCCGGCTGTCCATTTGGTGAGAGCTGCCACTTTCTGCACTACGTACCCGGTGGCTACAATGCTGTGGCCCAGATGATGAATCTGGGGCCACCTGTGACTCCAATGCCCAAAAGTGCAGCGGCAGCGCCACCAGCTGTCCCAAATGGCTCTGCTCCCACTGCAGTCAAGAGTCGATTGTGTAACAAATATAATAGTGCTGAAGGATGCAAATTTGGTGACAAGTGTCACTTTGCACATGGTGAATGGGAACTTGGCAAGCCCATTGCTCCTTCCCGTGACGATCCCCATGCCTTTGGAACTCTTCCAGGTCGTATGGGTGGTCGGATTGAACATCCTCCGCCTGGCCCTGCTGCTGCTAGCTTTGGAGCCTCGGCTACAGCAAAAATCAGTGTAGATGCTTCCCTTGCTGGAGCTATAATTGGAAAGAGTGGTGTGAACTCGAAACAAATATGCCGCCAAACAGGTGCCAAGCTGTCCATACGGGATCATGAAACCGATCCAAATCTAAGGAACATCGAACTCGAGGGTACATTTGAACAGATTAAGGAAGCAAGTGCAATGGTGACAGAGCTAATTGCAAGAATTGGTTCAACAGCAACACACGCAAAACCCAGCGGCGGCCCAGGGGGCCATTCCCATCCAGGAAACAACTACAAGACTAAGCTATGCGATAACTTTGCCAAAGGAACATGCACCTTTGGTCAAAGATGCCACTTTGCTCACGGCGCTGCAGAATTGCGCAAGACGGGACTGTGAGAGGATCAAGTTCATGTTTTCCCCCTAGTTAGTTAATGGAGCAAGTAGTTTGTGCAGTTTTGTATTGGTAGGAGTGCTACGTGATGGCTGGACAACGCTGCTTGGTGAAATTTACAGAATTTATGGTTTCGAAGTTTTGTGCCATAGGAGGCAGTTTCCAGTTTGTTAGTTACTCCCCTGTTTTTTTTCCTGTGTTAAATTTGTGGCAGTTTCTTTTCTTTAATCATTTCATCTTAGTTTTGATGTGTTATTCGTCTTAATGGCTAGTTTATTTTTGTATAACTATCGTTTCCTATTTGCCTATGCCTAACGACATGGATAATGAGATGATTTCCTTCTACTCTTGAGGTTGTTGGATGGATTGGCTGGTTTTGCCCCAACAAATTATACATTCAATGCTTATAATAATTGGACTGTAATAAACAAAGGGAAATTTATAAGAATAAGAATTTGAGTCGATTATATAGGGGATAAGAAGAATCAAAATTAAAATAATTCTTATTATAACTGTTTAGTTTAATACGATTCGATTTATATAATTATTTATTTAATTTATATTTGCTGTAGAATCAGAGTCAATCATAATATTTTATAAATATATAATAAAAGAAAAAATATATATATATAATTACAAATAAATATTAATAATTCATTTTAATTTTTTGAAGAAAAATAAAAAAATAAAATTAAAAGACATACTTTTAAAATTAACTAGATTTGTGGGACGTGCGTTGCACGTGAATCTTGTTTTTATAAAAATATGTTAAAAAAATTTATGAATTATATGATTAAATTATTAATTATTAAATAAATAGAAATGTGACATGTTAAAAAAAGTATTTCGAAATAATCTTTGAGTTGTATATGCTCATATACTTCAATACTTTCTAAGAAATGCAAAGTACAACGAGCATGAATGCTAGTCTTCTTTTAGATTGAATCATGAAATCCATTTAAAACAAAAACTTTCATTTCTAATCTGTTAATTTTCCTCTAAACACCAGCGCTTTATATATTTAAGAAACAAATTAACCAACGACGAATACTCACAACTTCAATACAATTATCGGCTTAGTTGCTTCACTTTTTTCCTTATGAATACAATTTCCAATTTCATACATGAGTCCAAAAACTAAAAAACAATACATCGCTACTTAACATAAAATATTGAAATGAACATAATAATCTAAAAATAAACTACCAACGTTAAAAAAATAAAAATACATAAGTATAAATTTTTTTACAAACGAAATATAAATGCTTCTCCTTACTTTTTAGATCACTCAGCGAAATGAAGTCGAAATGAAGTCATAACGTAAAATGTTTCTAGCGGTTTTTGTTTCACTTTTATTTATTATTGAAAAATGGATCTGACTAACTATAATTTAATTAAAAAAATACACTCAAGGCATAATTCTAACTGCAAAAGATTTATCCAAGCAAGAAATAAAATAATTGTCAATTGCAGTTCCTTTCATCTAAGCCACATCTTGCGACTTTGCTGGGCACATCTCCATTCCCTGCATCCCTTAAGTGGAAGGAGCTCAAATGACGCAAAATTCGACCACAACTAACCATGAGACCATGGACAAGTGACTTCCACTTTATATAACTATCCCCACACAGGTAATGCATCAAACATAATGATTTGCAAAAAAAATCATAATATTGAAAGTTCATCTGGCATTGGAAATTCCAATGCCGATCAAAAAGGTAACAGAGAAATTATGTCTATATCAAGGAATCAAAAGCAATAACTTGGAAAAGTGAAATCCATTGCGCATAAATTGCAGAAAGCTAACAAAGAAAGGATACAATCGCTTCTTTTGTAACCAATGAATCAGACCTTCTATGCAAAAAAGAGTGCATCAATAGTAGCCCAAACACTTTCAAATGGTAACATCCTACCAACCTCTAGATAATTATCCTTATGCAAACGTGAAACTTCTAATCCCCCTCCTCTTTCCTGTACATGCCCTGTTCCGTCTCCAGATTTGCCAAAGTATCTTCAATGAAAAAATGATTTTTGCTTAATCACTTCATGTATTATAAGACTCTTATTTTGATAGAATGATCTGTTACTTTCAGATTTCATTTTTTTTGTTGATAAGTGATTAATAATTAACATAATTAAATTATAGAGATTTGAGTGTTAATTAAATTTCAGCTATATATATATATATATATATTAGTCGTTAACAAAAAATAATAATTTTGTGAAAACAAATAAGAAAATATTTGTTACGATAAAAAATAAATAAAAATGTAATAATCTAAAAAAAAATTCTGTACATTTATACATATTATAATTATAAAATAATAACAAAATGATTAATAGAAAATTTTCATCTTAATTTTCTAGCAAAGAGAATAAAAATAAACTTCTAGCAAATCAAACCCAAACACAAAATCAAATTTTCATTGTCCATTCCCATTCTCACCCAAAAACCTCGAACCATACTCACCCCAAAACCTCGAACTAATGCATGGCACCGGTCGAAAACAACCGAGGAAATCAACTACCATATATAAACATTTAAATTTGGTTTTCCAGTTTGATTTTGAGTTTGCAAACTCGAATTTATAGATGTTTTTCTTTCTGAACGGAGAATTATATACAATTTTGGCTGTGAACAAGCCAAACTTCAAATTTTACCAAAGAAAGTTTCGTCATTAACGTGTACAAATGAGAGAAACGGCTTGGCACAAACCACTTGCATAAACTAACATTTTATTTCCTCACAACTGCTTCAAGATTCCATACATAAACATAAACAGGGACACAAAAAGAGTCCCCCACCACACCCCAACACCCACTGTTTCAGAAAACCAAACAAGTGAGCCAACACCTCAACCGCAGCAATATTTAGCTATTTAGCTGTAGGTCCCACCGGGTCCATAACCAGGACCACCACGTACATTGTGTCCGGTGGTGTCACCCCGCATCCCGGAGGGGTGAGTCCTGCCCATACCCTCGTCCACCGTCCCACCGAAGGGCTGTCCAGTGCCGTGGCCTGGCACGGCTGACATCTGCTTTGTCCCAGTTGGGATCCCGGTGGCCCCAGTTGAGTGGGTGTGGGTCCCTGTGCCAGCAGTGTAGGCCCCAGTTCCTCCCGTTGCGTAGTGAGGATCGCCACCCGCACGCGCTGCTTGCCTTGCCGCTGCGTTGTGCTCGCGCGCCTCCTGCTTGTTGAGCTCAGCTTGTGCCTTCCTCTCTTCTTTCTTCTGGGTTGTCATTTCCTTCTGCATTGGGTCGTCAGCTGTCATCTTGTCCACCTGGCATATCATTCAGATTCATGCATCTTGTCACAAAAGATTCGCTAAACATTTTGGTAAATAATCTCTAAAAACTTACAAAATAATAACGAGCTCATTTGGTGAAATTCTTTTTAATATTTTGTATATTATCCGTCTTGTTTATTTAAGATCGTGTTAAATACTACTCCTTCCACACAAACCCAACAATTTACTGACTATTTAAGCATTACCCTATGATTTAACTATAGATTCCCACATGATAGGATTGATTGATTTACTCTTTGATAAATAGTTTTTGTTGTACCATTTTTTCCAAAATAAATAATCAGATCAATAGCAAATATAAACCATAAATGTTCATCATGGTCCCAATTACCAATTACAATAAGAGTACACAGTAAAATAAAATCTGCACCCGAAAATGTAGGAAGAAAAGGAGTTAATTTACACCTTTTCTTGCATACTAGCTTTAGTCTTCTCCATGTCAACCTTAGCAGAGGCGCCAACATTGGCTGCTGTTTCTTTCATCCCCTGCATTTTCCCCTTCTTCAATTGACTCTTTTGATCGATATTTCTTCACTTACAAACTTACTTGCTTTGAGTCTTTAAGAACTTCAGTACCCTCCTTAAATAGAAGGTCCAGGCATTCTGGGGTCGTGACACCTGTATCTACAAGAGACACGTGGCATATCAAGAAGGACTTTTGGCCCGAGATTCTGCCACGTAGGCTCATGTGGATAGAACTTTGAAGATTTTTTAGGTTAGGTCTCAAAAGAAGAGACATGGTTATGGGCGGTTGGGCTACGTGGCTGGGTTGGCTGAAATTTGTGGCGACTTTGGAGGCAGGAGCCGGATGCAGCTACGCGTGTCTTGTCCGGTCGATCTCCTCGGCTTCGCTATCCACTGGATCCGCCGATTCTGCGTCTTCGTCTTCACCACTTCTTTCTGGCCATTAATTTCATCAATCAAGATATACATATTTGCTTCAACAATTTTTCTTTTCCCAAGAAAAAAACAATTGCAGTAGTGGCCTGGTGGGTAGGTTTAATGGGTGGAATGTGAATTAGTATTTTTGTAGGAAGTAAAAAAAGAGTTTTTTTATGTTAAATTTGTTTTATACGATAAATAATTAGAATATTAACAGTTTACTTGTTTTTTTAAATTTAAATTTCTAGTATTTTGATAAATAATCTGCTTATATTGACTAAACTAACCTACTAATATAATTAAATCAGATTAAATAGTGTCTAGTTTTTATTTATTTGCAAATTTACTTAAAACTCGCTTTCCTTAAAGTGTCACACATAGGTTAGTTCGTTTACGAACAATCTCATTGGCAAAATGTGATAGTTTAAAATTTTATATGTTATTAAATCTTTTGTTTTTTTTTGTCTAAGTTTGAAATAGAAGTGATGAAATCTAAGTGATTTGAGATTAAAAATGCGGTTTAGCGTAGCTTTCTCTTTTAATTGTCCTTGACCTCTTTTTTGCCTTGACAACATTGGGTTTAGTCTCACTTACGCGATCTTAATTTCATCTTGATTCATGCTCAATCAGAGCGATATTATACGTTTGTATACTACGAGATATAATTTTACCAAGTTAAAAAAAAACAACGAAGAGAATTTAATGTCATCGAACAGGGTTATATGGATAAATTAAATTATTGATGAAAGCTTCTCGCCTCTCACTGTTCCTAAACATGTCTTTTGCAATTTTTTAATATATAAATTATCATGCAAACTTATGAAAAAGTTCTGCTGTCCAAAGAAGGCCTGAATTTGCCACGAAACTAATCAAGACACTTTAAAAAATTGGCTTAGAAGTTCACTTCTAGCCGTCAACACGCAAGTATGTGTACGTAATTATTTAGGCAGCATGCGCGTATCAAACAAGCAAATATGATTAGGTATCTATCTACTTCAAGTGTTAACACATTTTTTATTTTATGACTAAAAATGAACACATTTTGTTGACTGAAAAAAAAAAATCAGAATGATCAATAATATTATATTTCTGTTGAATGTTATTATACAGAAATTAACTCTTTTTTTTATTCCTAGGACTTTAATAACAACACATGCTGTCTTGAATCTTGATACTTATCTACTCCTCCTACCTATGAGGACCAAACGAAAAAGAGATATTTGAGTCTGTTTTTGCATCTTTTCATACCCAAAAATATATTGCAAGCTGCAAAATGTAGCTCTCATGAAAGTGTTTGCAATACTTGAAGAAAATGAAAACTGCTTGACACAATATCAACCTGAGAAACCTGAAGAATGTTAATGATCATGGGATTGTTATCAATCCTTTTATTGATATTTCATTGGTGGTGTCAACCGACATCTCTACTTGCACTAAAAACACATGTTAGCAGCGACTAAAAAAGTCGCTATGGTGGGAAGAAAATTTCTGTAGTGTAAAACATAACTAATTTTCTTTCTTAATTAAAATCAAATATTATAGTTAATAATTGTGAATATAAAAAAATCTAAAAATTTCTATATTTATTTACATTATCAAAAAAATATTAGAATAATTTGGCCAAAGTCAAGAATGGGCTTGAGCTGGCTTTGATTTTGTGTGAATGAAGCATAAACAGAGAAGTAAATAGTCCAGTTAAATATACACTTTACTTAAATATATAAATTTTGAATTTAAACTGTTAATTTTTAATATTTTAACAAATTTTTTAAAATTATACGCTCTACTAAACTAATTTTTTAAAATTATATTTTTAAAAATTATTTAAAAATTATTTACATGTTTATATTTATTTATATAAAAAATATATATAAATAAATATATAAATAAATATAAATAAAAATTTAAAAATTTAAAAATTATATCTATAAATTTAAAAATTAAAAATATATGAATAAAAATATTAAAAAATATATTTATAATAAATATACTGAACAAATTTTGCCAAATTTTGCCAATATGTGACGCAATTATCACAAGTAAATATCATAGGAGTATCCGCTATGTGGATTATGGGCCGAGATCCTCGATGTCTGTAGCCGCTATGAGGCAACCAACCTTGGTTTTGCCGCTATCTCACACGCATGCCTTCCAAGCTGTAAGCTATCCATTTCGTATCACACTAATTCCTTTTTAAAAGAGCGTTTCCCACTAATTAATTAATTTAATGACACGTATTCAGGGGTATTCTTGTCAATCGACTTGGTTCCAACCTTGAGATTTTTATCAGCCCAACCTTTCATCCCCACCATTGAAACCACAGCCAGTGGTCAAAATTACGCGAATCCATCTATCATGAAGTATACCCAATCAAATCCTGCCACGTATACATTTAAGCTTCCCTCCAGGTGTCAAGCGAAAAGTTGACGATTGAAATACCTGAAAGGACAGAAAACTGGTCAAATATTAATTTTTATTATTAAAATTCTTATATTCTATACTAAATCTACAAAATCTTATTTCTTAACAAAGAAACTGTTGCAGACCAAAGTAATAGTAATAGCACAGTTACAGAATATAATGTGGAATTTTCTTTAAAAGTTAATTACTTATAACTATATTATTCTTTCAATCTATTAAGACATCTTTTTATGGTAAAAAATGTATGGGTTCAAATATCAAAATGGTCGATAGAGTTAGTTTGGTAATCTATATAATAATTTATAAATATTGAATATAATTTTATAAAAAATTGATATTTAATATTCTATAATTTTGACATATAATATCTCAATTTATATGACATGTGTCACTTTTTATTAAAATATCTAATATTTTTGTTAATATTCACTTCTCATTAAAAAATAAACAACTATGTAAATAAATCTTATAAAAATTTTAATATTAATTTTATATTTTTGTATCTTTTTTATTTTGAGACAATTTTTATTATAATCTCGAAAAAATAAATTTATAGTATCTCTAAACAACATCTAAAGATAAAACTAATTATCAAAGAATATAGTGCACAATAATTAACTTTGTTAGCCCTCAATTTATAAGGAAAGAATTACAGTGAGGTTCTATACTAATTTTATGGGAGTCCTCTCCGACGATAAAATAGTAAGGAGATAAAAGGAGTTTTACACTTTGTTGGGGTACTTGTGCCTTGTGGTGAGATTAGTGTTGGTATCGTAGGTTTGGTCCATGGATGGAATTGAAAGAATAGATTGAATTAATAAATAAATATTTCTTTTTTTTAATTGTTGGGTTCATTGATGATTTTTTTTTTGCCAAAGTGCTACTGCTTTCGTTAATCTCTGGAATAAACATCCTCTGAAATCCATTGTAACACTGGATCTGGAGGATTACAATCATGTCTGGTGGCCAATTCCCACACCTTATAGACTTGCAAAAAAAGTCACATACCCTGTTTCCATCCCTAGTTATCCACTGAAAATCACAAAACATAAACTGATCTTTCAAGGTTTTTACATGCTGAACCACTGCTGCAATTTCCCAGCAACAAGAATCGTCCGAATCATGAAGGGGATTGATTGCTGTTAGCGAATCCAATTCCAGAATTATATGCTCCCTCTTGTTCTCAGTAGCTAGCAACAGACCAATCCGGATTGATTCCTTCTCCACAAACAACACCCCTTGCATCCTTTTCCTCAATATAGCAGCTTCAACAATGGTTCCTTCAGAATCTCTGGCTATTGCAACCATACGTGCCATTCCATCTTCAGATCGCATGGAAGCATCACAATTGACTTTAATCACAATTGACTTTAAAGGGTTCAGGGAGATGTTTTATAAAAGTTGGAGTAAATTGGAGGACTTTTGTTGCAAGAGCATTCATCACAGTATTTCATCATTATTATCTATTACATATTATTTAATTTAAATTATTTTTATTATTTAACAAAAAATTTAAATTAAATTTTTGTTTTTTAATTTTATTTATTAATACGTTATTATTTTTTTAAAAAAATGTATTAGATGGCCTGAGTTTCCAAAGCATAAGACTGTGTGTAACGCGATTAGATCTCGTATTGGTATACTAACCGTTGACATGGGGACTCATTACTGTGTCCCTATGTCGTAGCATGTCCTCCTACAGCAGGACGAACTACATGTGTCAAGCGCGAGGTTAAGGCCCTGCTCCAAACATTATTTTTTTTTCAATCAAAATCTGATCGTTTGATCTAACGGTCAGATTTATTCCAACGGATTAAAATAAAATTGTGTTTAGTGGAAAATTTAATAAGCATCCTGCAAAACTCTTAAAGTAGTATCTGAATTACGGATGAAAAAATTGATGAATTAAAAATTAAAAATTTTAATATAATAAATAAAAATACTGAATAAACATCCCGTGAAGAATTCAGATATAGGTTACGAGTCTAACAAGTTGTTAACAAATAGCAAGTTCAGAGGACGTGATGATGTCACGTGGGGCCCAAATCACGAGACGCGAGCTCTTCAGAAAGCATAAATAGAGGCCATAGAGACTCTCCTTCTCCCTCGTGAAAACTCTACCCCGAGGGCCGTGACACATCCACGGTCACACACATATATTGCTAACTGTAACACAAAACAAAGCCATCTTCAGAGATATAGACAAAGAGAGAGAGAAGCTCTCTTCTTTTCGGAGGTGAAGAAAGAGCTTCCGCTTTTCATCAGGTACTTTCCCAATTCTTTTTCCATTTTGTACCCTCACATTTTTCGCATTATTGCCGTAAATTTGTGAAACCGGTTGATCTCGGCCGAAACCGCCAAGATCCAGCCGTCGCCGGCTCTGCCTAGTAATTACCGGTTCGAATGTAGATACGACGGAAAGGAAGAAGCGCACTAGCCTAACTTGGACCGATCTATTCGGATTCGGTAGTTCCGAATCTTTGAATACCTTTTTTTTTTGGAGGGTCACGTGATTTCAGGGCGTGTAGAGTCCAATGCAGGTTCGATTATAAAATCTCGAAAATGGATCTGGTCGGGTTATTGATTAATTAATTGGGGTTGGTTTGGAGCCGTGCGGCGTCGTTTTCTGATATAAGTATTCGCTTCTGGTTAATTAAGCATTAATTTTTTTTAGTTTGTGTAGTGCATGGTTTTGTCGGCATTCCGTGTCGTCTTGCTCTGCTCATAAGCAAGAGAGCCTAATTTGCGTACTCTAGATTTCTGATGGCTTTATGCATTTTTTATTCTTTTTTTTTTAAATTTAAATACCGACTCGCTGTTGCTTTGCTTGTTGTATTTGTTTATAAGAACAGCAGTAGAAGCGATTTTGAAAAGAAAAAGATGATTAATAAAGGAGATGTCGTGATCATCTTTGCTTACAGAGTGTGAATAGACTCATGTTAGACCATGACTCTTCCGTGATGGCCATAACCAATTTTCCGTCCACGCTTTTATATTTTAATAAGTGTGATTCCCACTTTTCTTTATAATTGTTTCTTCCTTCCAACAATTATTTATCTTTCTGTGATTTAAACATCGTCATGTTCACTCAAAACCAGCATATTGACCTCTGCATCAATAGCTTGTTTATGCTTTTCTTCATCCTTTAGTAATTAAATATTTTTTATTTAATAGGATGTTTAATTTTGATGTCAAAAAAAAATTGTAGATTGATAAATTGGGTGAATGAATTAAATAATAATGAATAGATCAAACATTGGTAGGAGTTTTAATCAAGTTGGTGGAGTTGAATGTGCTAAGCCCATGATTGTGTTTGACAAAAACCGGCCAAGCTGGTTTAGGAGGTTGCTAGTGGCAGCAACAGTAATCTTGGAGTTGTCAAATTAGACTGGGCGGTTGGTGTTGGTACTTTGAATAGCTGTACTTATTAACCCATCACTGTCAACATAGTAGTGCCAGCAAATTTATTATTAGCCGTTAGTGATTTCTTGACCAGCAGAATAAAAGTTGTGAACCGATTGTGATGTTTGTGGACCATAAATCTTGGAAAATTCGCCTCTTCCCGTTGAGTAAGACTTGTTCTAAATCAGGTAGTTGCAGTTTTTTTAGTTACAGATAGATCTAAACTTATTCCTCAGAACCCTTAAAATTTGCTTAAATTTTAGTTTGTTTTCTAAAAATAAGAGTAACAGATTTGATCTGGGTAATTGCTGTTGGTGTCCATTCGTTTGGTGGTCCTCTAAGTTTGGTGTTTACTTAGTGAAGTGAGTGGTGGGCAGTGATCACTGTAGGATTATGGTGCTGTTGCGTTCATGAGAATAGTTTTGGCTGCTTGTGGATTTGCAACACGTCTGTATGTACTGTACGGCGTAAGATGTTCCACCCATATGGGTGGTAGGTCCAACAGCCGAAAGTCTCATGCCTTATGCTTTCTCTTTTTGTTCTGAAAAATACTCCTTTTTCTCAAGTTGATAAATTCGAGTCTATAGTTTATTACTTTTTTAGTGCTTAGTTTTGGCTGGTTTATCTTCATGGAACCTATCCATCTTACTTTCAGGGAACTGACTTCTAATTTTGTCAATTTGTTCAATTTATCCTTGAAATTATATAAAAAATTTAGTTAATAACAAAAATACTTGTCTTGTATCATTATCAATTTTTAAAAAAAAGATGTTTGTTTAAATTTAAAATTTACACTTCTCACTTCAATGATGAATGATCTAACAAGTCCTTAATATAGGTCCAATATTATATGTGATTAAATAAGGTAGGCCTTCTTGTGGTCATCTAAAAACAAGTTGTTAGAATTTGCTCTAAGCGCTGAAAAAGTGAAATTAAAGAAAAAAAGTGATGCCAATTGCAGAGCATCAATTTTACGTTTTGTTATATGCACAACTTCTTAGTATTACTGGTGACGTTCAAAAACATTAACATGATGCTTTTAGCATCAATACCGTAAATATCCAAAGCAACTCCATTAATTAATTTAGGTCTATCTCATCTTTTCTTTTTTTGGTATTAACATTCAAATAAGCAAACATAATGGTTATCATTTAGTTAAAACTATAAGTTCGATTTCGAAATCTCGTTATATTTTTGTACTAGATCAAACTGGTGATTTCATCAGTGACTGTATATGGTAGTGATATTGAAACCCTGTTCACAGATTTACAAAGAAAAAAAGAAAGAAAAAGTTATGCAAGTTCCCTGTTTGATTGTTTAATAGGCCAATAGGAGATTTAGCGTAACGGGACTCATTTTTCTGTTGGGAACAAACAATGAAAGAAAGATGGCACCACAGTAGGCAAGTGGCCTGCCATTGTGTCCAACGCGTTGTCTTCAAAATTGGCGGAGATATTTTACAATGGATTTCACCAAGAGGTAAAGTCTGACACGTGTTTTGGCCTGAGATCTGACTCTTAAGGAACACAGAAAAAATGATAGTAGAAATGGAGTTTTGTTTCACCAATCAGAGAGAATTTACATCCCGCAAGACTAAGTTTTGTTTCATCAATCAAAGAGAAGTGACATTCTTCAAGACTTTGTAGTTTAAGAATGACAAATTTATCAAGTTCGAATTACTTGTAGTTCATTACGTTTGAAGTTGGAGATTCCCATGTTTTTAAGTTACTTGGTTTAGCAAACTGTTTTGATGCGTAAACTTCATGTTCATTATTTCTTTTGATGTTGGCAGAGTTCCGATTCAAAGGAATACTCTTTTAAAAAAAATTTCTTTTTTTAATTCCTTTTTACTGATTTTTTCAGGTTGTGAAACAATGGGTGCCGGTGGCAGAATGTCCGTTCCTCCTTCCAAGAAGTTGGAATCTGATGTGTTGAAGAGAGTCCCTTACTCCAAACCACCATTCACACTTGGTCAGATCAAGAAGGCAATCCCGCCTCATTGTTTCCAGCGCTCCGTTTTCCGGTCATTTTCCTACGGGGTGCAAGACCTGATAATTGCCTCTCTCATCTACTATGTCGCCACTGATTTTATTCACCTCCTGCCTCACCCTCTCCAGTATCTTGCCTGGCCGATTTACTGGGCTTGTCAAGGATGTATCCTGACTGGTGTATGGGTCATAGCTCACGAGTGCGGCCACCACGCCTTCAGTGACTATCAATGGCTGGATGACCTTGTTGGCCTCCTCCTTCACTCTTGTCTCCTTGTTCCTTACTTTTCATGGAAACACAGCCACCGCCGCCATCATTCCAACACTGGTTCCCTTGAGAGGGATGAAGTGTTTGTTCCAAAGAAGAAATCCAATATCCGTTGGTTCTCCAAATACCTCAACAACCCACCAGGCCGTTTGCTGACTCTCATCATCACGCTTACTCTTGGTTGGCCTCTCTACCTAGCATTTAATGTGTCTGGCAGACATTATGATCGGTTCGCCTGCCACTTTGATCCACACGGTCCTATCTACATTGATCGCGAGCGACTCGAGATATACATTTCTGATGCTGGTATTCTTGCTGTCAGTTATGGGCTCTACCGTCTTGCTGTGGCAAAGGGACTTGCTTGGGTTCTTTGTGTTTATGGAGGACCTCTATTAGTGGTGAACGCCTTTCTTGTTAT
>CAODLS014392341.1:0-10586 GCA_948243855.1 Flueggea neowawraea | reverse complement strand
TCATTTTAACATCAAAATTCATTTTAAAGTTTTTATCTAAGCTTTTTAACTTTAATTTCTAGCTCTTTGACTTTAATATCTTGCTCTGATACCATATATATATATATATATATATATATTTGAATTATGGAATAGTATTTGAAAAATCAGTGACTGTTTTGAGTTTTGATATATAAGATATATCTTATACATCTGCTTTGTTTTGAGATATACTCGGTCACATGGCCGTTATGTTTAGATTTAATTATATTATATAATGTTTTGGAGACGAGACACCTATGCTATGGGGTACGTAGCTTTTGGTATACTAATATATGTTATGACCTAGCTATCGGGGCAGACGATAGCCATGTTGTCCTGATCAGACACATGATTGGATTATGAATTAGTGACAGAGTCCACAATCATTACACGGTGGTTGAGTGACCCGGATCTCACCACACTATGTTTATGGTCCCTATCCGTGATATATGTTTTTGACTGCAGTATTTATGAAATACGTTTTGATTTTTAACAGTGGTGGGACAAACCTCAACTAAGGGCGATGGTGGGGCAAACCTCATGATTTGAGTTTAGGCGAATCCCACATCTGCATGTTGAGTATATGCAAATCCCACACTGATAAGATATGATTTTGAAAATAATACTATTAGTATTATGATGCCTATAAGGCAAAGTTTTGATTATGAAGTTTTGAGAAAAACTATAAAAGTTTTGAGTTCTGTTTTTGAAACGGTTTGGTAACAGCTTTAAAAGAAAAGGATTTTTGAAAGTTTTGAAGTATTTTAAGATGTTTTGTCTGAAACCTTTGTTAAAGGAAAATGTTTTCGAAAGAATCTTATTTGGGTTTTAAAGCATCTGAACTTTAGTTATTTTAAAAATATTCTGGAAAATAATGTCTACGTGACGAAGTTTTGAACTCTGATAAGAGTTTTAGGTGAAAGTGCTTTGGATTTCTGAAGTACTGAGTACAACTTAAAAGGGTTTCATTTTAAAAGCTCCGATAAGATAAAACGGTTTTTGAAAGGCTTTGCTTTGGTTTTGAAAGCATGACAACTTTAATAAGGTTTGGAAATATTCTTTAAAGATTCTGGTTTAGTTCCAGAAGGATTTCGTGCATGCTGTTTGCTTTGGTTGCAAACAATTTTGAAATGTTTTCGTGGAAGCCATACTATGTATATAGTGTATACATATGTATACTTGTTGTATACCGCATGTGTTAGTTTTCAAATAGTTTTCAAACCAGTCTTTGTGAGACACGTATGAGGTGATCTAGAGTGTTGTCCCTCACTCACAGGGTTTGACCATTTTTCTTTATTTGTTTTGTCCATATTGTTATCATCTTACAGGTGACTCTGGGGAATTATGTTCATTGGCTTTTGATGCTCAGTGATGGATTTTGATGTTGCGGTCAGTGCCCTTTTGACCGTGCCCATTTGTATGATTTGTTGGATGCTCCACACCGGTTTCCTGTGGGATGTGTTTATGTTTCTGTTACTGTTTCTAACATTTCAAATGTTTTAATTTGAAATAAATTCCGCATTTAAAATTATATATGTTTTGTTTTTAATAAACAAAAATTATATTTTTATTTATTTTTTATATTTCTTTAAATATGATATTTGAGTAGAAGTTTTGTACTATGGAGGCTTGTGTGGGATGGGTCGGGCTCCCATAGACGGTTCACCTAGTACGCCGGTCACGGGTCCCAGGAATGGATCGTGACAGAATGCATATGCAAACACTTGTCTAACGACAAAAGACCTACCTCGGTCGAAGATCTAACACTGAAACCTCAAAAATCAGAATCTACGTAAAATTACAGTCAGGTCTCTCGACCTTTGTAAAATTACGAACTAGTTCTCGAGAATTGGCAAATCACTAATTAGTCCTCAAAATTACCAATAAGTCCTCCTTGAAGTCAAAACTCCCAAATTAATCCTCCAACTCCTAGAAATTACAAAATACTAACAATTAAATCGTTGGTCCTTCTGAACCATGACTAAATCGAGTTATAGGGAAGCCTAAATCGAGTTATCTAAGGCCTGGCTTACTCAAATTATCCAAGTAGCTTACTTATTTAAGTCACTTTCCCATAATTCCCAAAATTTGACAAATCTTGATTTCACTGATAAAAATTGCAACCAATTACCCATATTAACTCTAATCAACCTTCTGAACACGAATCTAAGATCCATTCCACCAAAATAACTCGAAATCACCCAAAATCAACCTAAACCGAATTGATCTAACCCATTTATAATAATATTCAATTCTTATGATTTCAAGCCATCTATAGGTGTTTCTACACTCTCAATGGCACAATCTAACAATCTCAAACACCCATTTCAACAGAAACCTCATGCATTTAAACCTATGAACATTCAAATCAAACCCTAGCATGATCAATCTTGCAAAAATGAAGAAATGCAAAGGTTGAAAGCTTAATCTTACCTCAGAGATGATGTAGAAGCAAAGAGAAGCACTGGAGACGGATTTTGGACGGATTGGAGTGTATGAGAGTGAAAGAGTTGAGTACGAACCAAATCAGTCAAGTAGGGGGTATTTATAGAATTTCTATTCGAACGGGCTCTAATACGAGTTACACACTTGATTACTCTAGTTATCCTTTCCCCAAATCGTTCTGGGTTCATGACTTACTTGAGTTATCCATTGGCTTACTCGAGTAATCCAACTCCCACATAACTCGAGTTACAACAACGTCAACTCGAGTTATCCAACCCCTACATAACTCGAGTTAACACTCCTTGAACACCAAAAGCAACAAATTAATACCCCAAACTCTAGATCAAGTCGGAGATCCACCGAAACCTTATCGGAAGAGCTAGTTATTACATGGTCGATCAAAATGAAGTAATAACCTTGAAATATAGAGCAATATCATCACCAATGCATTGAAAAAAAAAATCTATGTCAGCACATACTAAAACAACAAAAAACTTATCACAAAGAAATGATCAAAAACCTCAATCTCCACCCGCTAGACATATACCCGTCCTCAATATGCCGCTGCCTCAAACCTTCAAACTTATCACAAAGAAGAAAGAGAGGTGCTTAATTTAATTTCATAAATTAAGAATCGTGAAAATGGCGAATTTCTAAAACCTAATGAGTCATTTCGAGCTCCCATAACAATTGACATGGATGATCAAACTGAAGTAATAGCCTTGAAATATAGCGTAGATTCAATCAGAAATTAAAAAAGCAAAAATTGAAGTGGAAAATTAAAAAGAAAACCTTTTTGATCTGAAAAACAAAAAGAGTCTACGACGTTACTGAGAGAGCAGAGCAGCTCCACATCCACCCAGTATCGATGCGCAGCCGCCTCCACCTTCAGGAGAACTGTAAAAAAAAAGTAAAATAAAACTAAACAATAATTTTCAAATAAAATGAAAACCTAAATTATGTACACGAAATAAAAAGTAGAGTTAGTTACCAAGTGAATCCATGAAATAGAATGGAGGATGAGCTTAGAGAGAGCCAATCGGGTAACAAATTGAGACTGAGAGATCTGAGAAGAGACCATGCAGAAAGAGAAGAAGAAGTAAGAGATGGAGACGATGAGAAAAGAAGAAAGAGAGACGAAGAAAAACGCATGAGAATATAAATATGGAAAGGTGAAGAAGAAGGGAACAGGCGACGAAGAGGAAGGTGAAGAGAAGAAAAGGAAGGTGAAGAAGAAAAGGAATGTGAGGAGGAAAACACGGTGAACGGCGTGAATTTGGGTGTTAGTTTAGAAATAATTGTGCTGTAAAATTTGATTGTTTACGTTCAATTTTTAAATTATGGAATTAACATTCTGGAATTTTTAAATTTGGGTCTGATTGTTTACAAACTAAGAAGGAATTATGGAAATTCTTGCTTTTTTGAATTATGGAATTAATATTCTGGTTTTTTTTGCCTAATTATGCTCTCTTTCATTTCCAAATGTTTAAATTTTTATACACCTAGTATGATACGTGACACATTAATAAGATGTCAAATGTTGTTCAGTTAGGTTGACACAAGTCGAAATTTTAGTTCATGTATTCTACTTTATATTAATATATAGATTGACTGTTTATGTTCAATTTTTAAATTATGGAATTAATATTCTGGAATTTTTGAATTTGGGTCTGATTGTTTACAAACCAAGAAGGAATTATGGAAATTCTTTCTGTTTTGAATTATGGAATTAATATTCTGGAATTTTTGCCTAATTATGCTCTCTTTGATTTCCAAATGTTTAAATTTGTATACAACTATGTGTGATACATGTCACATTAATAAGATGTCAAATGTTGTTCATTTAGGTTGACACATATCAAAATTTCAGCTCATGCATTCTGCTTTATATTAATATATAGATTTTATACACCTATGTATGATACATGACACATTAATAAGATGTCAAATGTTATTCATTTTGGTTGACACATGTCAAAATTTCAGTTCATGTATTCTGCTTTATACTAATATATAGATTGATTGTCTATGTTCAATTTTTAAATTATGGAACTAATATTCTGGAATTTTTGAATTTGAGTCTAATTGTTTACAAACCAAGAAGGAGTTATGGAAATTTTTGTTGTTTTGAATTATGGAATTAATATTATGAAATTTTTGCCTAATTAGGCTCCCTTTCATTTCCAAATGTTTAAATTTTTATACACCTATAAGTGATACGTGTCACATTAATACAATGTCAAATGTTGTTCATTTAGGTTGACACATGTCAAAATTTCAGTTCATGTATTCTGCTTTATATTAATATATAGATACGGTACCTTAAACTCTATACTATAAACTCAATTAAAATACTTGTAAGTTGTAACGTCTATATACTATACCATAAATTCTATACCCTAAATCTC
This sequence comes from Flueggea neowawraea, assembly GCA_948243855.1. Classification (NCBI taxonomy): domain Eukaryota; kingdom Viridiplantae; phylum Streptophyta; class Magnoliopsida; order Malpighiales; family Phyllanthaceae; genus Flueggea; species Flueggea neowawraea. The sequence continues at coordinate 5,712 of CAODLS014392341.1, read as the reverse complement.
AAATGTAAAACTAGTACTCATTGTATTTCATGTTGTTTCTTAAAAGATATTAAGTAGTTTAATGCATAAATATTATTGTTTCTTCAACATTAGTTAAAGTATTTTTTGATCGATTATAAACTATATTTGAATATATTATGTACAAAACCATAAGTCTTTCAATTATTATAAGTTGTAAAAATCTTCCAATTGTTATAAACTATATTCACTATATAAAACTGTTGTTTTTTGAAAGACATCGAGTAGTTTAATACACAAATGCTATTGTTATAAGATCAAAATCTTTCAATTGTTATAAAGTATATTCATTATGTAATGTTGTTGTTTGGTTGTTTCTTGAAAGAAATTAAGTACTTTAATATACAAATGCTATTATTTCTTCAATATTAGTTAAGGAACATACACAAAGGCTATTGTTATAAACTATAAAAATCTTTCAACTATTATAAAATATTTTCTGAAAAATATTCTGAAATGGGACACTTATACTACGATAGTAAACGTAGCCTTTGGTATACCAATACTTATTCAATTGTGTCTATTTTTACCTAAGTGTCTAATCTGTGCCTAAACGGCCATATCTGGTGCCTAAGTGGCCTATTGGCACCTAAGTGGCTATTGTCAAGTCCGAGCCACTCCACCTTTCTAATTTTGGTCCCGCTATAATTTGAAATATTATTCTCCATAAATATTTTGAAAGGTATATATTATTTATTATTTTATTTTCAGCAAATATTTTGAAAACTAAATATTATATCTATTCATATTTTGAAAAACTAAAATTGTTTATCCAATTTTATTAAATTGATCCGTATGATTGTCTGTTGTTTGTTGAGGATGCGAACGATTTCAAAATGAATTTCAAAAATTACTACTATATACTTAGCATGTATAAGTATGTACAATAGTATATCTGCATGTGGTAGTTTTCAAAAACTTTTTCAAAATGGTCTATGTGAGTCCCGGAGGCGATCTGGAGTGTTGTACCTCACTGATTTTTCTCACCTCCCCTCCCTTAAACATTTTTCAGGTGTTGTTGATAGCGGCCATTTGATCTATCGCGCTCAGTGAGGTGTCCTTGTCAGTAGTGAGTACTCTATTGTTTGGGCTCGAGGTTCTGTTATGTTAGATGCTCAATTTCGGGTAGTGGGTTATGGTTATGTATCAGATAATATTGGTTTAACCGACTTTACTTATAATTATATATTCTATATTTTGATATTACGACTATTAATTTTATTATTCATATTTTTTTTAAATTTTATATTTTCTAAATTTGTTTTAAAATTATTAATAAGCCGGCTAATAACAAGAATTCTTGCAGATGTTTTGTTCTCCAAAGCTTGTGCGAGATGGGTCGGGCCAGAGGTTCGGTTCTCCTCGTATGCCAGTCATGGTCCAGAAACGGGTTGTGACAACTGTCCACTCTTCAGTCTTCACAAAAAAATCCTAGCCATGCATGCCTTACTCCCCCTTCAACCTTCGTCGCTTCAGTCTTCCTTTGACAGCACTCCACTGTCTGTTGCTCTTCCTTCGACCGTCGCTCTTCCCTTTTGTCGATTTTCCTTTGCCTATTTTGTCTAGGTCTGACCGTCTCTCCTTCGCAATATATATATAAACATTCTCATAACCTTTTTGGTCCGTCGAAACACTATTCTTATTTGTGATTTTTTTGGTAAAGTTGGGGCTTTGGTTGAAAAGTTTTTTACCTTGATTTTATTTTTCAAGTGGTGGAGTGAAGCTAATTGTTCTGGTTGTTATGATGTTTCGACTGGTGTTTTGTACAATATGACTATGGATGATGATGATGTTGATGAGATTGTGTTGAATGTGAGGAAGGATGAGGGTTTTGATGGAGGCGGTAGCGAAGAAGGGTTTTAGGGTCGTGTTTATGCCTTGGTCTCTAAACCAATATGGTTTCGTGCTCTTAAGTGGTATGGTTTAGTGTTATTCTACATTATTATTTCATGTGTATGTTTGTATGGAATGTGAATTGTTATTGGACACATTAGCTACAATGTTATGAGTTGATGAAGTTTGTAATGATTTTCAAGTCCATGATTAATTGTAACTAATTTATCTTCCTTAGATATCTCAGTTACTACATTGTGCATTCAAGATGATATTTTGGATTGCTACTTTGATGGGTATTGATTTGTTTGTTTTCACAGGCATTATGATTCAAAATTAGTTGAAATTAATGTACATAGCTCAATTCTTGAGGAAGAAAATTCGCAGGATGTTTTTCCATTACAAATTAGCCTTTCAATCTCTTGGGACTCTAATTCTTTGGTAGTGAAGATAAGATATAAGGTCAATACTAGATACTGAAGATAGAAATTCATTGTTTTATGGGCCTTCTTTAACTTGCTGTATGTAATTGTATACTGCTATATTCTAGGAAAATTCTTTTTGAATGGGTAAGATTAAATTGAATAAAGATTTTTATTGTTTAAATTTGTGTTTTTTGTTTAATTTCTTATACCTTTGAAATTGACAGATTGATATTTTACGAGTGATAACAAATCACAAATGTGGAGTCATGGAAGATCAAGAGTTGCTTGTTTGGTTTGTTGTATTGAGATTTACATTTTGAGATTGTGATTTGTATAACTTTGCATGTTGATGTTGTTTGGTTGTGTTTGGAGTAAACTAAATTTTACCATTTGTTAATTTTTAACAAGCTTGACCTCGAGCTCAATTCGAGCTTACAGTTAAACAAGGTCGAGCTTTGTGCTTTATCGAGCTTATACGAGCTTGCGTGACTTGTTCTTCATCTATGTTGTGCCATATCGATACTATGTGACTTGTTCTTCATCTATGTGCACTGAGTATGTTCCAGCAGCTACTGTTTGGAAATTTACCAACTGTTACGTGCTTTGTTTCACTGTTATGCGCTTTGATCATTTATATATGTGCTTGATCATAAGTTCTCAACACTTCTACGCGTGTTATCGTCTTCAGGGATCACTCGTCTGATTCTTCATATGACTGTGTTAGGGAATATTCAAATTCAAATTCCCGAGAAACATATAACCATTTTGTCAGTTTCTGAGCTCATCCTCGTCTACGTGCTTAGTATCCTTCATTATGTACGTAGATATATCACTTCAAAGGTGGCTCTTTTACTTTTCTACATGCATTCTATAAAGAAACAATGTGACTCAATCTTTGTCTTGTAAGTCTTCTTTTGCTTTGATCAGGACCTTGTCTACGTGCCTTGTATATATTAAAACATGCGTAGTGAGGTTGTGCTTCCATTCCAAAAGATACTTCATCCATTCAATGTGCATTGAACTAGACACAAAGTGCACAACACAATCCTAGAGCATTCTGGAATCAAAGTAGAACACGTCTATGCACATTAATTATATATATATATATAAGAGTAAGTTTTTTAATTTACACCACATCCTCATCATCCATTCATTTAGATCTAATGGTCATTAAATGTTAACAATAGTGGGCCATGTATGTAACAAGTTTGGGCCATTAGATTTAAAAGAATGGATGGTGAGGGTGTGGTGTAAGTTGAAAAAACTTACACCTAGTGTAAGTGGATCCCTCCCCTATATATGTGTGTTTGTGTATTGATTGTATGAATGCATGTTGTTGCTGACTATGCGAACCCTTTGAAAAATGTTTTCAAACTAATATAAGTGTATATATATATATATATATATATATATATATTAATATTATGTAAGTATATATGTGCTTGCAGTATTTTCGAAATTGTTTTCAAAACGGTTCATGTGAGGACCTGGAGTCGCTCTAAAATGCTTTTCCTCACTGATTATTCTCACCCTCTTTTATGATTTAAACATTTCAAGTCTTTTTGTCTCCAACAACCGTCCAACAACTCAGGCTGAGTGAGTCAACATACTTCACTTAGTGAGAGCCCTTTTGTTTGGGCTCTTTGTATTTTTGTATTAGAGCTCCACACCAGGATGGTAATAGGTTACGGGGTATAGTTGTTATTTTGTTGTCTGGATTCACTTATTAACACTTTTACTCGTATTTTGGTATCGTAAATCATATTTTGTTATATTGATATTTTATTTATGTAAAATGATTATGTTCTTTTTCTCATGCTTATTAAATTGGTTAATAAATGTTCTCGATAATGAAATGGGTAGATGTTTTGATTATCCGAGGCTTGTGCAAAATGGGTCAGGCCTACGGTTCAGTTCCGTTCGTCTCATACACCGATCATGGTCCTATCTTGGGTCATGACAGTTTCCTTGCTTGTTTGTTTTTTGCCAAGAACTTATGATGATTTGGAATTTTGTTTTCGGATAACAAAACCATATTTGTGTTTTTAGCCTATATGTATACGGGGCATATTTTATGATTTCACTTTCGGTATTCTCTCTGGCTAGCAAGAGAGGCATATGCTAGATCGCTCCACTAGTAGGAGAGATGATTGCTAGAATGCTTCATTAGCGAGATCCACCGCAGTCCCTGAGGTTTGACCATATCTCTCACGCAGTCCCTCAGTTTTCAAAATTAGCCGTTTCTATCCATCGGTCTTAACTCTGCTTGTATTTTTTAACAAAAATATACAAAAAGATGAAATTATAGTTTATTTTAAAATCAATTTACTTAAAAAAAAAAACCACTCAAACCTTCTTTTTTTCTCTGACTTAATAACTCACACAATCACCACTCTCTCACTTGTCCTCTTCCTCTCTCTCTTTGTTCTCTCTCTCTCTCTCTCTCTCTCTCTCAAACCAAATATAATATTAAAACCAATTCTTCACCCTAATTTATATTCTAACTTTAACTTAGCTGCCCCTCCCAACAAAACAACAAATTTCACACCACGGTCGGCCTCCACCACCAAAGACCCACACCACCGTTGGCATCCACCACCAAAGACCCACCACTAATTTTTAAGTTCAGTTGATTTTGATTTCAATTTGTGTTGATTTTAGTTGATTTTGATTTCAATTTGTTGATTTCAAAATGAGGTTAGAAACATAGTTTGTTTTTTCGTCGCCGTGTCTTTTTCAATTCCAAAAAACAACAATTGAAAATTACATATGGGTTTGATGAAAAAGTGACTTTCTTAAAGGGTTTGCCGAGATTGAAAATTGCATATGGGATTTTAATTCCACCACTGGTATTCTCTAATGATTGAAAATTGCAGTCTGTTTCTTCTTCCTTGGAGACAGGGGTGGCTTTTGAGGTGAAGGATTCAGAGATGATTGGCGAGACAACATTATGGAGAGCTTTACGGGGAGATCAAAATCTACAAGCATTACATGTCCGATTTCTTGAATCATTATGTTCTATGGCTTCAAATCTCTACAAACAATTATAAGACTATGTAGATACTCCAATGTAAGCACGATTTTAGCTCCATAAAAGCTAAACACAATTAATTTATTTGCCTCCAGAATGTTGGAGAATTTTTTCGAGGATGCCTTTGTAATATCCCGTTCGTTTTGACTGGAATTTGATGGTATTCCATCAAGACTTGAGGGAAATCGGGGCTTTGAGGTGTTTAACTTCGATCGAGAATGTTGGAGGTGGTTTGTGTATGCAAAGCACATAGCAGGTCATCTGTGTGCATTGGAGACGTTCTACGTGCATAGATTAAGGTCAGGGTGTCGTCTACGTGCGTAGGTGATTGTGCTACGTGCGTAGATGGATGTCTGATCCAGACCGTGAGTGTGCCTGGGCACGTCTGTGTGTGTTGGAGACGTC